>CABHPQ010175264.1:0-41667 GCA_902168405.1 Peromyscus aztecus | reverse complement strand
GGGGCTTGGACATCATCAGCATTCCTTACGAGCTCCCCCAACAATTCTAACATACAGCGCAGGTGAAACCACTCCTACCCAATGTGTAAGGAAACAGAGACCGTGCGCATCGGCCGGTAATGCACAGTCGCAATCGGTATGGTCATTCGAGAAACAGTTGCTGTAAGTCTACTCTGCACAAGTAGGCGTTATGCTAGGCTCTGGTAAGATGAGCAAGATGTGTGTGTGTGTGTGTGGGTGTGTGTGTGTGTGTGTGTGTGTGTGTGTGGCTGGAGAGATGCCTCAGTGGTGAAGAGCACTTGCGGGTCTTGCAAAATTGTTGTATTTGTTTCCCAGCACCCATGGGGCTATTTACAACTATCTATAAATCCAGTGACAGGGATTTGATGCTCTCCCTCTTCTGGCCTCTATGGGTATTGCACACATGTAGTACACAGACATACATACATACAAGCAAAACACCCTTACACATAAAATAAAATTAAAAAAAAGAAAGAGATAGTCCCTAGCCGTGACAAGCTAGCAGGTTAGGAGAAAGAATGGAGTCAGTTTGTTTACTGTAAGTTATTTTACATAAATACCAAGTGCTCTAATTCTGAGATTTAGCTTCAGCCATTAGACTGTTTTCCTGAAGGATGTTTCAGGGTTTCCCAAGTAAAGCAAACAGAGAATATTTTTTTTCTTTCATTTTGAGACAGGGTCTTGCTATGAAACCCTTGTTGGCTTGGTACTTGCTATGAGACCAGGCTAGTCTTAAATTCATGGCAATCCCCCTGCTTCAGTCTCCTGGCTTTTGGGATTATAGGCATGAGCTATCACATCCAGCTAGAACAGCAATTCTAACGGAGGACTAATAGAGAGGTGCTGCATCCTCCCGGGGTGATACAGAGAGTGTCGGGAGAGGAGAGGAGTGAGAGGTGAAACCCAGCTGGCTGAGAGACTGTTTCAAGAGGGTTGGGTTTGGTGGACAGAGTGAGTTGGGCCAGTAACTACAGGGTCAGGAGTGAGGGAGCTGTGTTGTTTTTAGTGCAGAATTTGAACGGGGAAAGCATCTACCTGGAAGGGAGAAGGACAAAGGTGTAGGAAAAATGGTGAGGCAACACCAAGGGCTTGGACTCCATTGATCTCTCGGTGTTTAAAAGCTAAGGCATGGAGGATAGATTAGAAAACAGAGCAAGGGGTAGGGAGACCAGTTACAAGTCACTATGGTGACTATTCTCAAAAGGTTTTGATGGTACCATCCAAGTACAGCCTATTCCAATGCCAGCTGGCCACTCAAGAGCTGCACTCAATTCTTGCCTCTTCATCTTAGAACACTCTGTATGTGGGGCCTCAGGCTGCCATGAGAGCAATGATGGTCATCAAGTATCAGAGGTGAATAAAGAAAAAATGTGGCTCATGTAGACACTCAGAAAATACTGAGTGACTGAATGAATCCGTGATGAGTTGGCTAGGTTGACAGGGCGCATCAAGGATAATTAAAATTGGGTTGGAGATATGGCTCAGTGGTTTTGCTGCCAAGCATGATGAGTGGAATTGGGTTCTTCAGAACACAGGGACATGCTGGGTTCGCATGGCAGCTTGTCTGTAATTCCAGCTCCAGAAAAAACTGGCGCCAGCCATATGAGTGAGTTCTGGGTTTGGTTGAGAGACTCTGCTTAATAAGTAAGGTAGAAAACCAGGAGGGTTTCCTACATCATCTTCAGGCCTCCACATGTACACATGCACACATATGAGTATGCAATCACACATGCCCACATACCTGTTGTATAAAATTTCCTCAGAGATTGGAACATTCCATCCTGTATGGAAGCTCCTTAAGCAGGAAGGTAAACAAAAAATAGCTTCCGGAAGTACCTGAAACTGACCAGATTCACTAGGCCCCTCCCTGACAGAGTAAGTAATAATGACTGCTTGAGAGTCCCTCTGGGATAAGCCAAGCTGCAAAGAAGACTCAGACCAGACCAGCTGCCTGCAAGAAACAGAAGCCAGCTGAGCTGCCTGGAAGAGGTGTAGACCAACTGAGGCACCTGGAAAGGACACTGTCCCATCTATTGAGCTGCATGTAGCCTTTGCAGTGTGCTCCAGGTTCCCAGCTTTGTGAGCTGTCCCCATGCTGGGCTGGGCTCTGGCGATGCAGCTGTCTTTGAGTTATTTCTGCTCCTGTGAGTGACCCCTCACCCATATCCCTGTAAGTAACCCCGATAAAACTCACGGTTCACCAAGTTGGACTTTGGTGAAATCTGTACTGTGGTGGGATCCCTATCTGGGGTGAGTAGATGTGTGTGTTGTGTCTCCCCAGGAAAAGTTTTATAATACAACAACAACACTTACACATAACAAGAAAAAGAAAGAATACTTAAAATTACACATGGTGATAATTTTCAACAAGGCAAAAGAAGGTCAGTATATACATGAATAAATAACAGCGTGTAAACTAAAGTTACAAAGTCAATCACATACTCAGTTTACTGAAATGCCTCTAAGTAAATGGCATTCCTTCAAACTCAGTACCTTGGGAGGCTTGGGAAATCGTTCCAACAACACTGTGAAGTTTCAAAATGTGCTGAGACAGACTCATTTTTTTTTTCATACTCAACGAAGACAATTTAGCTTGGCGAATCACTTTATGCCCGGATTCGGTTCCAAATAGTTTTAGGTTCTCTCAGAAACCAAATAAAAAACTTGCCATCAATTAGAATGTTCACAGGCTTTACTTTAGTTTCGAGATGAAATTCTACTATCCCAGACTGGTCCCGAGCTCCTGGGTTCAACTGAGTGGCTCGGACTATCAGTGCAGATCACCACACTGGGTTTTAAGGGCTCTAGAGAGTCCTGAAAATGGAGTTCCAAGCATGACATGAAGACAGCTGTGTCACTGGATGAGTGAGCGAAGACACAAACCCACTCAGGGCAGATCGGGAGATTCGCATCAGTAAGGACTGTGGTCCATCTGGTTTTGTCCTGGAGCACAGTGACAGAACAGGCCCTATGTTCTCAGCACCCAGCTGGCCTGTATTTCCTAGCCTGTCTTTCAGTCAGATAGATGGTGTGTCTAGTCTGACCAATAAACACAGGAGGAGGTAACACAGGCCCTTTCAGTCCTGATTCCCTCACCTCCCTGGGACCCTCCTGTGCTGTCTTCTCTTACCTGTCCACTGAGGGCAGAGATGTTGAAGAAGTCTCCGTCTCTGGTGCCATTGCAGAGTCTCCCTCTCCTTCTGATTTGTATCAGACAATAACACAGGCTGGAATGCATTTAGGGTCAAGCCACTGAGGCTCATGGATCTTTATTATAGCAGCACATGGGCACCGACTGATACAGAACCACAGAGATGCCCATGTCAGAAGTGTTCAACTACAAACTGATGCCGCCATTTGGGGCACCAGCCTGTGTGACATTCAGTTGGGTGACTGTATTTGTGTTTGCTCCATCCAGCCTCCTAACATACCTGCTCTCTGTCTCATCTCAGTAATCGGCACTCACTAGGCCCTCCTGCTGGTTGCTGGGGAATGACTGCTAATCCTCTGAGATGTCACCTGCTCATAGGGCTTCCCCAAGTGACCCTGATGTATGCCACATGGCCCATACGTCAAGGCAGTCTCCACACTTGGTGAGTCTAGCTTTTAATATGGGGCCTTCTTTAGCAAAACTGGTCAGGAACACAGGTAACAGCATGCATGTGTACACACACATGCGCACACACACACACACACACACACACACAGTTGTTGTTATTGTATCATCAAATAAAAGAGAAAGAAGGCGACTTTGAAATGGCTCTATGGCATTTCAAGCAGCAGGTAAAGATGCTTGCAGCCAAGCCTGACGACCAGAGTTTACTCCCCGGACCCACTACACAAAGTTGTCCTCTGACCTCAACACAGGCTGATATGTATGACATCGCACGTGTGTACTCCTCTCAACTGAAAATAAAATTAAAAAATTTTAATATGTTTAGGTGTGTGTGTGTGTGTGTGTGTGTGTGTGTGTGTGTGTGTAGGTAGATAGGTAGGTAGGTAGGTAGGTAGGTAGGCAGGTGCCCAAAGAAGCCAAAAGAGGGTGTTGGATCCTCTTGAGCTGGGGTTACAGAAGGGTCTGGGTGCCATGCGGGTGCTGGGAACCAAACTCTGGTCCTCTGCAAGAGCAGAAGGGCTTTTAGCCCCAAATAGAGTATCCTAGAAAAGAAAGAAATGCAGGCTACCCATTATTTTAGGTCCCATTTAGGGAACCACTCTCCCTCTCTTAAAAGGAGGCTGTGCCCCCATCACTCCATGAATGATGGGAGTAATCACTGTCATTCACTCAGTTCAGCCCATCATATCCAGGGCATAGAGAGATGGCACCAGCCTCAATGTTGTGAAATGGGCTACTTTTCCAGGAGCACAGCCAGCGGGGGGACCCCTGACCCTGGTCAGGGGTCTTCCTTGCTATCTGTTCTTTTTCCTGGATATGGCCCTCCTAAGAATACCAACAAGAGTTAGGGGCTTAGGACTTTATTGTGGAATATTAATTAGCTTAAGGTGTGTTACATTCATTTATGCTGTGGAATATTTGTTTAATGATGCAAAGATGTGTTGCATTCTTTTATGTTGCATTTGTTTAACTCTGTAAAGCTGTGTTACTTTGCCTGTCTAAAACATCTGATTGATCCAATAAAGAGCTGAATGGCCAATAGCCAGGAAGGAGATGGGTAGACAGGGATGCCAGGCAGAGAGAATGAATAGGAGAAATTGAGGCTCAGGAGAAAAAGAAGGAGGAGCCAGAAAAGGAGGAGAGGAGGACACCAGGGGCCAACCACCCAGCTAGCCATGGAGTAAGAAGGAAAGAAAGCTATACAGAATAGAGAAAGGTAAAAGCCCAGAGGCAAAAGGTAGATGGGACAGTTTAAGTTACAAAAACCTGGCTAGAAACAAGTCAAGCTAAGGCCAGTCATTCATAAGAAAGAATAAGTCTCCATGTATTTATCTGGGAGCTGGATGGCAGGCCCCCAAAGAGTAAAAACAAAAGCAAAACCCAATTACAGGCCTTCCATGCCTCAGATGAGAACTGGCAACTATTTCTGCTGATAAGTTTCCCTAAAGGAGCCCACATATGTTTCCAAGATATGGGTGTGCTAGGCAGCTTTAGTGGGATTTCTCTGGTTCCCCTTTCTCTGGAGGAGTGAGGACAGCACAGAGAAACTCCAGTGCATGCCACCACCACACCAAGCCTCTCTTATCAGGCACCTATGGACTCCAGGGAGACAAGACTAAAAGGGGTTAAGGTACTCCAGGAGATGGATGCTTGCTCTGGAATCCACCCTGGCTCAGAAGAATGAGAAAGAAAAATTCTCAAGGCTCTAGGCAGATCAGAGAGAAGACTGAGAGAGGTGTGTAGGGGATAGGAAGGGACCAGAAGAATCTGACAGGCCGAGGGCAGAGTAAGGGTAGAGCTCTGTGGTTCTCCCTGCTCTGAGCTGGACATGCCCCCAGATCTGCTGTTGGCTGGCGAAGGTGTCCTGCTAGGTCTGTGGCTCACAAAATGCCACATGGCCTCCTAGAGCAGTAGGGCTCCACTTGGCTCTGAAATTCCAGGCTAGCTAGTGCCAAGAAGCATTGCGGTTTGTGTGAGGTTTTTATTCTTCCTACGATGCCCACAGTAACTGACTTAATTAGTGGGGGTGGCTCTTAACACTACTGCCCACTCCCCCATCTTTATCTCCTCAAGCAAATTATTTTTATAAAAATCTCATCTCATTTAGTACTCAGAACTCCATGCACTGGCTGGTAGGAATTTCCATTCTCATCTCACAGAGACAAGTGAAAAAAGCATGCCCAAGGTCACAAAACTAGTAATTGTACTAGAGCCAGTGTAACATAAAGTTTACATTAGTAAATGCACCTAAAGAAAGAGGTAGACAAGTAAGCCCACCTAAAGAAAGAGGTAGACAAGTAAACCCACCTAAAGAAAGAGGTAGACCAGTTGGTAGACTGAAGTGAGCCTGCTTTCTCTGACTGGCATCTCATTTATTTCTGTGCCTCTTGTTCCTTGGTTCAAAAGCCTTTTTGTATTTTCTGTTTTAAGGTTTATACATCTTTTATTATTTAAAAATTTAAATGCGTGTGGTGTACATGTGCATGGGTGATACACACGTGTGTGTTTACACTTCTATGCATGTGTGAGGAGGCTTTGCCTGGCTTTTATGTGGGTGTGGGGGATTTGAACTCAGATCCTCATGCTTGCACAGCAAGCCCTCTTACATACTAAGCCACCCTCTCAGCCTTTCTTCCCATATTGTCTAACAAACATGGTTTCCAATTCACTTCACAATCTGGGTTCCTGCCTCCCTTGTCTCCTCAGCAATCCTGAGGTCCTCTTGAAGCAAAGGGCTTGGCTGTCTGCTGAGTCCCTTAGACATACATTCAGTCATTTCCTAAGTGAAGCATCATTCTCCTCTGCACCTAAGCATATCAGATACGGCAGGCAGAGGATGCCCCTCAAAGATGGCTGCATCCTCATCCCTGGAACCTATGGATATGTGACTGACATAGCAAAGGAACCTGCGCACATATGACTACAGATTCTGAGGTGGGTCCAGAATAATCACAAGGGCCCCTAAAAGCAGAAGAGGGAGGCAGGAGGATCAGAAAAAGAGCTGTGATGGAGAAGCAGAAGCTGGAGAGAGTGTGCTTGCTGACGGCTGGGGTAAAGGTGGAAGGCACAAGGGCGAGGAATAAGAGCAGCTCCTAGAAGCTGGAGGAATCAAACCATCAACTCCTCTAGAGCCTCTAGTGCAGTGGTCCTCACCCTCCCTAATGCTTTAATACAGCTCCTCATGTTGTGTGACCTCCCCAACCATAACATTATTTTCATTGCTACTTCCTAACTGTAATTTTCCTACTGTTATGAATCATAATGTAAATATTTCTGGAGACAGAGGTTAGCCAAGGGGGTCGAGACCCACAGGTTGAGAGCCACTGCTCTAGAGACCATGGCTCTGTTTGCACCATCAGTTTATTTCATCAAGACCCATTTTGGGCTTCTGACCTCTATAACTGTAAGAGAACATATTTTTGTTGTTTCAAGACAGTGAATTTGTTGCAGCAGCAGTAGAAAGTTGGGCTGGGGATGCAGCGCTCAGTTGGAAGAGTGCTTGCCTAACATGCATGAGGCCCTGGGTTCGATTAGTTCATTAGTCCCCAAGCTCATTAGTTCCCTAAGTTGAATGGTAAGGACTGTGAAGTTGTCACCTCTCTTTTCACATGCTATTGGTGACAAGGCGGACTGGGCCTTGGTTCTGGCTCCTCATTGAAGGGACTTTGGCGTCAGAGTTTAGACTCAAGAGGAAATGCATTAGACACCAGGGGCCTTGACTCAAACTGGTGACATCAGCTGCGTTTATCTACTACTTGTCAACCGAAGCGTTGCACCCTGCCCTAGAGAAGGGACTGGAAAGGTGGCTGGGTGGCTAAGAGAGCTAGTCCACTCTTGCAGAGGACCTGAGTTCAAGTCCCAGCACCCATATCAGGCAGCTCACAGCTGCCTCTTACTCCATTTGACATTCTGATATTCCTCACATACAAATAAACAATAATGTCTAACACATAAACTGGCATCTTGTGTCCCATCTTTAAACCCTCTGAGTGAGAATCCTGAAGAGAATGATTGAACCCTGAACCTCAGACGCCCCACCAACTTAAATTGTTTATATATGCTGCGTCTGATTATGTAAATTAGAGGGCGGATGAGCATGACCTTCAGAGACACCTGAGAAACGGGGATCCCTGTTCTGGTTCCCAGCCTTGAGTTCAACAATGCTCTAAGGGACCGGCGTTGGGGCTGAAAGGATGGCTGAGAGGTCAAGATCACCGGCTGCTCTTCCAGAAGACCAGTAATCTTAACTAGTACCCACATGACAGCTTCCCAGTACCCACATGATGGCTCACAATCATCTGTAACCCTAGTCTCAGGGGATCAGATGTCCTCTTTTGGCCTCCATAGGCTCCAAGCATGCATGTGGTGCACAGACATGCATGCAAGTAAAACACTCATATACATAAAATAATTTAAAAACATCAAAAAAAAAGGAAAAAGAATGCTCTGCGATTAGGCTGTACACACACACAGAAAGACCAAGAGTTGTGGCTGAGGAATTCTTTGAATGACCTGTGGTTGTATCTTTACCCGAGACAGTTCTACAATTGGTGAGCTACCTGGAGCAGGTGAGGTGGGTGTCAGGCACTGTATATGAAGCACCAAGTTGAGTTTCTCTAGCCTTGAATAGTTGAAAGGGTTGACTGACAGATGGGTTGACTGAGGAGTTAACGGGTAAGTTAATGATCGGATCAATGGATAGTGGGAAAGTAGGCAGATGGATTACTAG
The DNA here is from genome assembly GCA_902168405.1 of Peromyscus aztecus. Taxonomy (NCBI): domain Eukaryota; kingdom Metazoa; phylum Chordata; class Mammalia; order Rodentia; family Cricetidae; genus Peromyscus; species Peromyscus aztecus. The sequence continues at coordinate 33,301 of CABHPQ010175264.1, read as the reverse complement.
GTGGGTCAATCAGTAAATGGCTTAGGGGAGGGACTCATTCATGGTCCCAGAAGGTCAGATATAATCATCTTCATTCAGACATCACCTCCTACAGCTGTGGGCTTGTTGGTGAAAGTTTTAGGCCAGTATCCTGCATATGCATACACTAATTGGGCTGACATTTATGAATATCCTTTAGGATTATATAATGGCTAATCTTTACTGTCAACCACATCTAGAATCAACTAAACTCAAACAGTTGAGCACAACTTTTTTTTTTTTTTTTTGGACTGGATCTTTTGAGGTGAGAAGATCCACCCTAAATCTAGGCTACATCTTCTGGTGGCAGTCTACATTGAGGACATGGAAGAAGGAAGCTTTTGCTTTTAGCCTGCTTGCTCTGATTTTCATTGGCAAGTTCATCTATCCTGCTACTGAGGCATTCCTTCGCTGGTATTAGAACTTACTTCTTCGGGACTCCAATGTAGACAGACCAGCTGAGACATCCAGTCTCATGGATGGAACAACTACCTGATTTGAGTCTTTCCATCAGGAGGCAGCCAATGTTGGACTAGCTGTACCACAGCCTGTAAGGTATATATATGCCTTATATATTCAGTTCTGTTCCTCTAGAGAACCCTGACTAATACATACATAAACCTTGTCTGAATGAGTCACTGACGGGCATGTTTAGTCATCATAGAGACCTGCAATATATGGGTTTTATATGATACTTGTTAATGCGCCATCTGAGGTCCCATCTACACCACCTGTCAGTGGTCAGGCTACTGGTTCCATCTCAGCTGGTTGACTCCTTCCATGTAGACTCCAGACAGGCTCTCTTCACACAGAACTGTTAGGCACTCACGCATGTGCACATTACAAGTGCAGGTGGCCAGTGTCTACCTGGGCTCCCCCCTTAGTTTGGGGAAATAGGAACCAGGAGATAAATTCTGACTCCTTCTCCATCTGGAAGAGGGTCTTGAGACAGGTGTTCTGCATTCTCTCGGGCCCTTCAAAAGCTCCTGCGTGGCTGTCAGTCTGTCCTTTCTGCCTCGGTTCTCTCTCCTCTCACTCCTTATTAAAGTGGTAGCTTGTAAACATTTACTTTCCAAGGAACCTAGGCTGAGGCCTGATAAATGTTACAGCTATGTGATCTAGCTGGGGTTAAATACAAGAATTCTGGATCCTATTAGAGGTTCAACCTGCTTACCACCTGCCCCTGCCCCACAACACTGAGCTGTTCATTTTGGTGTCCCAATACTGAGCATACAGTTTCCAGTTATCATAATGACCAGGTCCTCTCTTTTTCTTCTCTGTGAGATGAATCACATCGGACTGAGGATGCTCTTCTTGAGTCTCTGTGCATTATTTGTGGCCTTGGTATCATCTTATTCAAGCTCTGTGGATATTCCAGCTCACTGCCTTTTTCTTCAGAGTGGTTGCTCTTTTAGCCTGGTGTGCAGAATTCAAAACAGAAAAAGTGGAAGCAGTCAAAGTCTTCTGTGATGGGCAGAAAATGGTCCCAAAGATACCATGTCCTGTTTCTCAAGCCCTGCCTATGTCTCCTCACTTCAAAAATGCATTTGCACATGTGATTAAATCAAGGCTTTTGAGCTGGGGCTCATCTAAGTTATCTTGGGCCTCATTATAAAACAGATAAAAATGAAGATGGACTTCACACGTCCCCAGAAGGCAATGCATGGGAGCTGTGACTTGTGGTGTTGGCTTTGAATTGCAGTGACGTGGTCACAAATCCAGGAATGCTGGCAGCCACCAAAGCTAGAGAAGGCACAAAACAAATTCCTCCAGAGCTTGTGGGGGGGTTCAATCCTGCTTCTTGGCCTTGGTTTTTGACTCAGTAAGACTGATTTGAGATTTCTGTACTCTGCAGTTAGGAAGAAAAATGTATTTCTGCTGTTTTAAAGGCATCTGGTCTGTGTGACTAATTACAGTGACCACAGGAAACTTCATGAATACAGGTTCTTCTTTAAAAGGGCCTTTAGATACGGCCGCTGAGGCCAGAGGACTACAAGTCCAATGATAGCCTGGGCTACAAAGTGAGTTCCAGGCTAGCCTGAACCACATTAAGACCCTGTCAATGAAACAAAAACAAAACAGGTCCTCAGGGATCACAGCCCTCAGCTTTTCATGAACAGTTGACTTTGTTTCACATCTCCTATTTCAGCCTCCTAAGTGCTGTTATTAACCAGGCCCAGCTCAGCCTGTCTTTTTTGTACTTTGTGTGTATTGATGTTAGCCTGCATGTGTGGCTGTATACTATATTCTCTGGTGCAAGTGAAGGACAGGAGAGGGTCTCTGATCCCCTAGAACTAGAGTTACAGACAGTTGTAAGCCACCACGTAGGTCCTGGGAATTGAGCCTGGGTCCTTTAGAAAAGCAAGAAGCATTCTTAACCACTGAACCCTCTCTCCAGCCTGTCCAGCCTTTAAAAATATTTAAAAGCTTTATGCAAATGTGTGTGCCTAAATGAGGTTATGTGTACTACATGCATGCAAGTACCCAAGGAGGCCAGCAGGCACTGGATCCTCTGGAATTGGAGTTACAGGTACTTGTGAGCTCTTAAACACTAAGCCATTTCTCTAGCCCCTCAGTCTGACTTTTTTTTTTTTTACTGTGTGTGTGTGTGTGTGTGTGTGTGTGTGCATGCTCATGTGTGGTGTAAATCACAGCACACCTGTGGAAGTCAGAGGATAACTTGTAAAAGATGGTTCTCCCCTTCTATCGTGTGGACTCTGGGAATAGAACTCAGGTGGTCAGGCTCGACAGCAAATCCCCTCATCAGACCAGCTTGCTGACTCTTTTTATGGTGTTTCCATTCCCACAAGTTTATTCCATCCCAAAGTCTGCACTCTCAAAGTGTCTAAAGGTGCTCGGACATTTGTTCTTTAAGCAAAGCTGGGTATCGTTTTTCAGACGTAGTGAATGAGATCTTGTTTTCTAGAAAAGAAGGTTCTACGTTTTAGCTGACCCCTCATGCTCTTCTCAGCCCTCATCTACTCACAGCCTTCCTGTGGTAATATATTGTGTACCCTAATAAAATTTGCCTGAAGATCAGAGACCAGAACAAGCCACTAGATTAGACATAGAGGTCAGGCAGTGGTGGCACACACCTTTAACCCTAGCACTTGCAAGCAGAGATCAGCCTGGATCTCTGAGTTCAAAGCCACCCTGGACTACATGAGATTGACTCAGTCTCGGAGAGAAACAGAGTCAGGCAGTGGTGGCATACACTTTAATCCCAGTACTGGGAAGCACACGGGCCTTTAATCCCAGGAAGTGATGGCTGGGCGGAAAAAGGTATATAGGGTGTGAGGAGACAGGAACTAGAGGCTTTTTCGGCTGGAGTCTTTCGGGTGAGGACTCAGAGGATTTCAGTCAGAGGATTCGTGGAATTGGCGAGGTGAGACATGGCAGTGGCTTGTTCCTTTGTCTCTCTGATCTTCAGGCAAATTTTATTAGGGTACACATATATCACCACACCTTCCCGTCTAATATACAGGTGTTTTATAAAATGTGTTCACAGTGTATCCCGCACTGAATTGTGGGTAGCACTTGTTAAAGATGTGTAGCCTATGCCGCAGGCAAGGTCAGCACAGCATCTCAGGAAAGTATACAGAAGAGTCTAAAGAGACCCAGCAGTCCATCCCTCCACGCTCAGTGGAACTGGAGCTCAACTTACCAGGAAGCCTGGCCCCCAGTGCTGGATGCTCATGAAGAGTGCCAGGCCCAGCTCACAGAGGAACCAAGAGTTCTGTCACCTCATGCTATTCAGGTCACAAAACAGCTGCAAAGGTGTTGGGGAGTTGGGGACTACACACATTTCTAACAACACCAGTCATGGTTAGGCAATTCATAATTTATTTCCTTCTCTTCCCTCCACCTGCTTTGATAAAGGGTCTTGATACACAGCCCAGATTGTCTCCATCTCTCGAGTCCTGGGATTCCAGGTGACTGCCATGCCTGCCTGGCCTGTTATTTGACTCTTTAACTGAAAAGCACTTCTCCAAACAGTAACAGCCCACAAATGCACATTCCCGCTGATCCTGCATTCTCCTTCTGAGGACTTATCTGCGGGATGCTTCATGACTGTGCACACGTTTAAATATAATGACTGACTCATTGCAGAAGTGTCTGTAATAGCAAGCAAATCAGAATGAATCAAAATGCTGTCATCATGAGACTGATTGAATAAATGATGGTGTATTCAGACATCGAGACATCATGAGGAAACTGTGTAAGCACCATCATGGAAATACTTCCAAGGCAAGATGCTGTGGAGCATGTGTATGCAGACTGCATTTGTGGATAGGAAGGTATAAGAACCCCCTTTCCTATGTGTAAAGAGATGGCTGCTGTATGTGTGAGAAGTGGTTGTCTCTGTGGTGGGGGATGGGCACCAAGCAGATGAGGACCAAGGAGGAGAAGGAGACTTTTATCCTGCATGTAATTATACTTTGTGACTTGGAACCATGCAAGTGTAGTGTATACTTAAAAAAAACAATAAAATTAAAATAAGTATTTATTGTGCCCCTTACAATAAGAAATCTGGTTTTGGTTCTCCACATCCGATTGTCTTGGTGTCAAATGATCACCCTGGTAGCCTGTGGGCTGTTCAGGTTGGGTACATGTGGAAGCCATGGCCACACCTAGAGTGGTGAGACAAGCCAGTTCAGACTAGAAGGTGATTTTTGCCATCCAAAAATTGGTAGAAGCAGTTTCCAAAGGTTCTGAGATTTGGGTCCCCCATCTCCAGGGCAGCTTCTAGAAAGGAGGAGTCCAGCAATGGTCTAGTAGGGAGGCATCAGCTGTTCCCGACTCACGGGGGAGGAACGGTGGTAACGATCTCGGGTGGCAAAGTCTGTGTTCTCCTGGGTAAGCTGAGTCATTGCCATAGCAACCTTGGCTGGGGATGGTGCCAAGATGATCTGCTCCCGGGCGGACCTCAGGCTCCTTCAGTGGGAGACAACGGATGGGGAGAAGAGAGGAAGACGCAGATGAGCAGTGGAAGCCAGTCTTCCCTGCATAGAGACACTGTACAAACGCCAGCTGTCCTAACATTCAGCCTGTATTCAAATGTTTAAAACATAACTGTTGAGAACTATAACAGTCTGTGAACTCAAAGTAGGAGACATGGCAGCAAGGGAAGAGAGTAACATTAACTGTTCTTAAGTGGGACAGTATAAAAATGTACTTTCTGATAAGAGAGGCCCACACTGAAGACCGTGCTGTGAGAGTTCTGTAACTTTTCCTTGTTCTCTTGCCAAATGAGACAACGGAATGGCAAATCTACAGACTGGAGAAGAGGGGAAAGAGAAACCACTTTGAGTCATTAGGAAGTAAGTGGAGGTGTTACACAGGCTGCTGGGGAGAAAGGGTATCCATGGTATCCCTACAGCCAACCTTGCATACTGCAATGCCTCCTTCCCAGGCAGGATATGCCTATGACTGCAGTAGTGGCGGGAAGGCTGTGGGTGTAACCCACTGCTTTGGGATTGGATTTGAGCCTGCACCACAGGAAAGAATTAAGGCTAAGTACCATAAACGTGGTCGAGAGTCATGGCTTAGAGCTTACAGGACCCAGGGAGGAAGCTACTACTGTTATTTTACTAAAGAACCTGTTGTTAAATGGCCTTCTAAGTTTATTGTTTATATGCACAGATTAGTGCTGCCCTCAACCTTAGCCAGAGAAGCTTCGCTCTGCAGCGGGCATCCGTTAATACAAAGACTCCTAACTGTTCAAAGTGCTGAGAATGAGTGTCCATTGAACACCAAGCCCTGGATGAGATGTCTGTATCAATCCTTGTCACCAAGGCTGAGGGAGCATAAGGAAGAGGAGCAGAATGAAGGAGCCAGAGAATAGGGAGGGGTGCCGTGAAATACTGTCTTTTGGACATGGCACTCATGAGCTCACTGCAGCTGGGATTGCTCACACACAGTCAAGTCAACAAGATCAATGGCCATTCCAATGGGCAACACTTATTGGATTCAGGGCTGTTACAGAAGAAAGAGAGGACATGAGATGGGAAGCGGGGGTGTGCTGCAGGTACCCGGGGGACTGGGTGCACATGATCAAGACGCATTGCTTACATGTATGAAATTATCAACAGAAAAACAAACAAAAGATATTCAATAAAAAAGAAGGAAGGAAGGAGAGAGAGGGAGAAAAAAGGAAGGAAGGAAGGAAGGAAGGAAGGAAGGAAGGAAGGAAGGAAGGAGGGAGGGAGGGAGGGAAGGAAGGAAGGAAGGAAGGAAGGAAGGAAGGAAGGAAGTTAGTTGAGTGACGAGTGGTTTCCAAGGTACCAAGTTTACTTCGCAAGCAGCTAAGGGGTAAAGCGCCCAGGCTTTGGGGACCAAGCCAGTAAGGACAAAGAGAAGCCCAGCTTCAGAGTCCACTGACACCAGCCTCTGCACATGCAGGTGGACACACCAGTGAAGATCACATTCCAGGCTGGTTCCCAAGGAAGGTGCTAGGGGCTGGAGAAGGCATTACTGCTTTTAGCTCTGTCCCTCATCAGCTAGTGGCCTCGGGATGCCTCTGTCTCCACAGGCCTCTGTTTTCTCACCCCTCCATGGCCCTTCCAGGTTCATAGCCTGTCAGGTTGTTGAGTTCTCACAGAGGCACAAATTTCCTCTGAACATCTTTCCCCTTAATATAATCAGCTATTTCACTCAGAGTAACATTCAAGTGCTCAAATTAGGAATGCAAAAAGATAAAGAGCAATGAGAAAAGACAGACGTCTAAGGTAGAACTTAAACAGCAGTATCTGCTGACGCTGGAAAGGGTCCGATCACATGATCAGGGCGTTACAGCCATTTGTTGAGACCATATCTAAATGAGTTAGGCTCAGAGTTCCTAAAAACTGAATTTGCTTCTGTAAGAGTGGAATCCACAAAACAGAAGTGGCCAAAATGCCACACTAGACAATCATATATGTTTGAACAGGCAAAAGCCACGCATTCTTCTGGATTTAGGGAAACCAGCTTCCTAGAACGGCTTACAGACTCTCATCTGGACAGTTGCTATGGCTCCTGGGAAGACAGTCTTCTAAAAGTCAGGGTTGACCTCACAGAGTAACAACTGTGAGGTACAGGTACAATAGAGGACAGGACACAGCAAACCCTCCTGCCCAAACATGCCTAACAGTGACACAGGCCCTTGGTTCTGAAGGACGTTTTGGAAAAAGTCAAAATTACAAGGCGGAAATCAAGGCTACCAATTTCTATTTTTAAGCCATGTCTTGGCCCTTCCTGCCCCTAAATCATCACAAAACACACCCAGGAGCCGTGGTGGGGCCAGCAAGTTTGATGCTCACTTGGCCAAGGCTCCACACTCCACTTCACTAGTCCAGAGCTGGGTACTGAGCGAGGAGCTGTGTGGAGTAACTTCTGTTCCAATCAAAGGGCTGTCTTTTCCTAGGAACACCCTCCTAATACAGGGACCTTGATGGTGACATCCCAGGAATTCAGAATACAGCTGAAGGACCCATGGTGAACTCCACCGCCATTTTTTTTTTTTTTTAGGCTTTCAAGCCAGAAATGACTAAATACATTCTCGTAAATCAGATTATACCAAATATCCCCACCCACACATTTGAAGCTCAAAATTTTGTAGGCGGCTTCTACACCAAACCTATTTCCACTTAATCCATTTTCTCTCAGTACTAGGTTATGGGGGAAAGAGATCTGGGTAGGTGTGCTGCGACCTGGGCCATCCAGCCTCATGCCTCAGACAGGAAGAGAGGTAGAGGTTACCCCACACTCACCACAGCTCCAAGGAGGACATACAGCAGCCAGGAAATGTGGCCGACAGAGAGGCTCTCACTCTATTCCCATCCTCCATTTCTGGGCCCTCAAATCTCGACTCCTCCCTTGGTTTCTGTAACCTTTTTCTCTGTCCTCCCAAGCTGTAGCACCAAATTCTCACTCTCTGTGCCAACTTGAACAGATTAGCAGTATTTTCAGAGTGCCGTCTCAACAAGGATGCAGGGGTAGGGGCTGGAGAGATGGCTCGGTAGTTAAGAGAAAGCATTGCTCTTGCAGAGGACCCGAGTTCTGTTCCCAGCACTCAAGTCGGGCAGCTTACAACCGCCTGTAACTCCAGTTCCAGAGGAATCTAATAACTCTGGCCTCCTAAGGCACCTACACTCATGTGCATATCCTCCCTTCTCCAATATATATAATTTAAAAAAAAAAAAGGGCCAGGCATGGTGGCACTTGGGAGGCAGAGGCAGGCAGATCTCTGTGAGTTCAAGGCCAGCCTGGTCTACAGAGTGAGTTCCAGGACAGGCTCCAAAGCTACACAGAGAAACCCTGTCTCGAAAAACCAAAAAAAAAAAAAAAAAAAAAAAAAAAAAAAAAAAAAAAAAAAAAAAAGGATGCCAGGGAGTGCAGAGTGATGGTTCAATGTTCATGGAGTTTGGATTACGGAGATGAATAGTGACAATGGCTATATGACAATATGATTGTATTTAATACCATGAATTTGCATTTATAGATTCCCTAGCGGGGAAACACAAAGAGGGAGAAAGGATCCACGCCTACATCTGGAATCAATGGGAACGGGTCCTAAATTTCATTAGCAATGGCTGGGCGTGGAAGGTGCAGATATTGGCAAACACAAACCGCACATCTAGAGTTTCAAAACCAAACCATCAAAATAAAATCAAATAAGCCCTGGGCTGTATTCTGCTTGGACTTGCCTGGCCTGCAGCTTCGGCTTCTCACTGGCAGTGAAAGGGGACACAGGGCAGAAGCCGTTTCCAGAACCCTGAGGCCTTAAAGGATGAGGAAGTTTGGGCTTCCTACTAGGGTGGGAAGGAGCCAGAGGGAAGGGGCATCAGAAAACATTTTCTTCAGGATAAGCCCCCCCCTCCCGCCGTTCCTGTGTGTGTGTGTGCACCTGCGCACACATGCCAGGCTTACTGCAGTCCTTTACAGCGTCTCATCCGTGCCCATACTTGACTTATAGAGTGTCTGTCACGAGTACAGTGGCACCAGCCACCTTTGGCCTGAGATGGGAAACATGAGATCCAATTTCACATTCCCTTAGGCTTTGATCTTGGGCCTGATTAAGGACTGGTGGGAATGTGACTCAGACCGTCAACTCCTGAGATCAGCTCTGGTGACCTGTCACCCAATATTCAGACTCCAGATGAAGGCTCGGCTCATGAAGACTGAGGACATAAAGGAAGGGAGCCTGTAGGAGGTTCTGAGTAGCTGAAGCTGGGAAAGAGATGTGCAAGATAGTGAGGAGAGAGTGCTGGGTACTGAGTGAGGACCAGGAGGAGTGAGTGTTGGGTCCTGAGTGAGAGGACCGGGAGGAGTGAGTGCTGGGTACTGAGTGTGGAGGACCATGGGGAGCAGGTGCTGGGTACTGAGTGAGGACAATGAGAAGTGAGTGCTGGGTACTGAGTGTGGATAGTGAGGAGTGAGTGCTGGGTACTGAGTATGGAGGACCAGGAGGAGCAGGTGTTGGGTACTGAGTGTGAGGACAGTGAAGTTTGAGTGCTGGGTACTGAGTGAGGACAGTGAGGAATAAGTGCTGGGTACTGAGTGTGAGGACTGTGAGGAGCAAACGCCAGCCTCCCAGAGCTTCTCCACTGTCAAGCTCTACACCACAGTCCAGGCCCAAACACAGCCAGGAACAAGACCCCTGGGCACCTCCCGAGACTGGGCCACTTGTCCACCCTTGTACCAGGCCCTGTGGGCACAGACCTGCAGGAGGGCATCAGGAGGGACTTCATCCATCGGAAAAAGCTGAAGTTGGAGGCTGAGCCTGTGAGGAAGATATGGGCATACATTTTGAGGATTTTTCATAGACATCTTGAACCCCAGCTTCATTAGGGGCTTACACACCCCTTAACACACTCACACACAACTTTCATGTGTGTGTACATACACAGAACGAGCATGCTTTCCCACTCGAACCCAAGAGCATTCACTATCATACAGCCTGGCAGCAGCCTGCCTCGTGCTCATGGACAGTTTCCAGAAACTCACTTCTACAATACCTTTGGAGGAGACTGGGTGGAGCCTACTGTAGAGAGAGAAGGACACGTGCTGCTTCTGCCTTAGGAATTAACACACATTCTCATGATACTCCTTCTTACAGTCACATGTGTGTGCTGAACGCATGCTGTGCAATACCCCCACCAGGACCACACACCCTGAGAACAGGGAACATGGCTTCTTCATCCTCATAACCTCACAGGATCTGGCACTTAGGAAGGTTCTAATAGTTGTTAAGTGAACAACATAGTTCAGTGGGCAGAAATGTTTGAAGTGAGGTGTTTTTATTTTTTTGGTTTTTGTACTGGCCAAAAGAACCTTTGTGTATGACACACTGATCTAAGTTCAACCTTAAATATACATATATAGTGAAATATATACTTATATAACATTATATATCACATATTTATTTATTATATACATAACATACTATATGTTTGTGTATAAAATATATATTTATATATTATTTATAATATCAATATGTTATTGCATATAATTATTATGTATTATAAATTATATGCTTAATAATATACAATAAAAAAAATATTAATATGCTGTATAATATATAATATAAATATTACATATTTGTAAATATAACATATTTATATGGTTATATTATATAACTATTCTATAATACATTATTATAGAATATGTTATATATTATACATTACATAAATATTGAATTTCAGACTAGTACAGGCTACCAAGTGAGACCCCCATCTCAATCAAACAAATAAAAACACCTTATCTGGGCTGGTGTGGTGCATACCTTTAATCCCAGCACTCAGGAGGTAGAGGCAGGCATATTTCCATGAGTTTGAGGCCAATCTAGTCTACATAGAGAACTCTAGGCCAGCCTGGGCTACATAGTAAGGTCTTGTCCAAAAAATAAGTAAATAAATCCTTGGCCAGGTGGTAGTGGTGGGGGTGCTCACCTTTAATTCCAGCACTCAGGGAGGCAGAGGCAGAGATGGGCAGATTTCTGTGAGTTTGAGGCTAGCCTGGTCTACAAAGCGAGTTCCAGGACAGCCTGGGCTATTATACAGAGAAACCCCATCTCAAAAAACCAAACCAAAACAAACCAAAACAAAACAAAAACCAAATCCCTTTGTTGATGATCTGTCTTATTACTTTTCTGTTGCTGTCAAAAAAACCCATGACCAAAACAACTTACAGGAGGAAGGAATTATTTGGGCTTATGGTTCCAGGGGGTTAGAGTCTATTACTGTCACCGAAGGGAAGCATGGCAGCAGGCAGGCAGAGAGTCTGGAGCAGCAAGCTGAGAGTCACATCTTAAACCACAATCAGGAAGCCAAGAAATCAAACTGGGACCAGCATGTGGCTTTAAAACCTGTGTGGTTTCTGAAACCCCAGAGCACACACCTAGTGATATACCTCCCCTAGCAAGGCTGCATCTCCTCAGCCTCCACAAACAGTGCCACCAAGTGGGACCACGTATTCAGACGCCCAAGACTATGAAGGACATTTCCTTCAAACCACCACAACCTTGGCATGAGAAGTTATACATAACACCACCCCCACAAGATGGGGGTTCACGCGAGTCCACGCTTCCTTTCTCTGCATTCCAAGTGGGAGGATTACAGGCATGCACCACCATGCCCAGCTCAGATTATGTATGACTTTGGAAAATTAATCCACCATAATTTAAGAAAAGGCGTTCCTCAATTATATAAACAGATATAGTTGAAACTGACTAGTGAGATCATGTTTGATACATGATCAGGAAATCAGCAGTATTTCAAGATGCTTGTATTAAAATCTTGTCTCAGTATCTTGTAGGGCTCCTGTGGTGAAACGGAACAAACATTATAGATCTGCAATAGTGTGTGTAATTGCAGAGAGAGAATCCTAATATATTCAGGTAATCAATATATATTCTATAAGAAGACACAAAATAAAACCGTTATTAGTTGATCTTACTTATATATGATCTTTTAAATTCTAAATTATCTAAATTATAGACACTGGCCTGAAATTTTATTTCATACTTTCCTGTGATTGGATTTCTGGGAAAATATTTAGATTTCCTAAGATGAAGCAATCATTGGTGTAATCATTATGTTAATTAAAATATATTCTATCTGTAAAATTAGATGATACAGGACCTCTTCACAGCATTACTGCTGTTCTAAGACATTTTTAGTACGTGTTTTCATTTTAAATATCTAAAGTGCATTTCTGTAAAAATAATATGCCAAACTTCTGTAATTCTGAAGAACTTTTTTTCAGTATGTCTAGACTGTCCCTGTCCATCTGATTTAGTTAGGACTTGATATTAATTAATTTTTGTTTTTGAGATAGGGTCTTGCTGTGTAGCTCTATCTGGCCCAGAACTCACTATGTAGACTAGGCTGGCCCTAAACTCACAGAGATCTGCCCATCTCTGTCTCCTGGGTGTTGGAATTGAAGATATGTACCACCACATCTGGTGATATTAATTGATTTACTTTACTTGTGTGTGTGCGTGCGTGCGTGTGTGTGTGTGTGTGTGTGTGTGTGTGTGTGTGTGTGTGTGTATGTGTTTTGGAATTGCTTTATTTTAAATTGGAGCATCACAGAGTTTTCTGGAAAGGGTTCCCCTGTGTGTGTGTGTGTGTGTGTGTGTGTGTAGTGCTAGGGATTAAACTCAGGGCTTTGGGCATACTATGCCAGCACTTAGTTACATCCGTAGCCCTCCAATACATCTTTTAAAAAATATTTCTTTTTCATTTTTAACTATGTCTATATGTGTGGGTATGTTCACATGAGTTCAGGCCTGAAGAGGACATTGAATCCCCTGAAGTAGAGTTGTAGGAAGTTGAGAACCACCCCATGTGGGTGCTGGGAGGTGAACTTGATTCCTCTGCAAGCAGAGAAGGTACTTTAAACTCCCAAGACATCTCTCCAGTCCCTCCCCCCCCCACTTAATGTATCTTTTTAAAAAATAAGAGGCCAGCCTGGTCTACAGAGCGAGATCCAGGACAGGCACCAAAACTACACAGAGAAACCCTGTCTCGAAAAAAAAATAATAATGTTTTATTAATTATTTGAGAATCTCATACAATGAATTTTTATCATATTCACTGTTCTTTTTCTGAACGCCTTCCAGATCTACCCGTACCTCCCCCCATCCACCAGACCTCCAATTTTCTTCTTTAAACCCACTGAGTGTTGCCCAACTGCTCTTTGGAGTGGGGACAACCCCAGTGTGTGGTTAACCTACTGGAGGTCACACCACTAAAGAAAACTGACTCTCAGGCTGGGTACGGTGGTGCACGCCTTTAATCCCAGAACTCGGGAAGCAGAGGCAGGCGGATCTCTGTGAATTCAAGGCCAGCCTGGTCTAAGTATTGTGAGTTCCAGGTCAGCCAGGAACCTTTCTTTGAGCCCTGTCTCAAAGAAACAATTTTTTTAAAAATTGATTTTCCCTCTCCCAGTAGCTTTCAAATGCTCCTCTTCTAGTGGTGGATTTTGTTCCTACCTCCCTCTGTCCATGTCGGGACTTTGTCTGGCTTGAGCTTGCAACAAGTCTTGTGCACCGTCCTAATCATTGTGAGTCCATATGTGCAACCGCCCTGTTATGTCTGGAAAGGACTGTTTCCTTGAAGTTCTCTACCATCTTACGGTCTTTCTGGCCCTGTGTGTGGAGATCATGAGCCTCAGGGTGAGGAATGTGGTATGTATGGCCCGTATAGGGATACACTCTCCCTAGTCTCTTATGCTCTAGATGTCAACCAGTTGAGCGTTTCTGTGTCCATTGCCATCCACTTCAAGAGAAAGTTTCTCCGATATGATTGATAGCTACACTCATCTATGAGTACAGCAATAAGCCATTAGGGCTCTTTCAATGCTGTGTCTATTTAATAGTATTAGGTTCTCGCTTGGGGCTTATGACCTATCTACTCACTGGTTCTTGGCTCCATTGCAGTGCCACATAGGGGTTCCGTCTCATGGAGTGAACCTCAGAGCAATCAGAAGGTGGTTGGTTACTCCCTAACATTTGTGCCATCATTGTGTACTGGTGGGCATATCCTGCCAGGCCCACTATTATTGTAGCTCACAGGGTTCACAGCTGGGGGTGGGACTGATGATTACTTTTCTCCTCCAGTACCATGCATAGCACCTTCCAGCACCATGAAAGCTAGCCAAATTCTAGAGGGGAACCAAGAATAGTGGAAATTACGTGTAATGTTTGAATGGGGGGGGGAATCTGTGGGACCTCACCAGCCAAGGATTCAAAAAGAGCTAACCCGTTCTGGTTCTGGGGTTCTTATTTGCTAGCATATGGTATCTTGTTGGAGTACTGTCCCCTCATTGTAGGGTAACTCCATTTTAAACTACTTTTATATGTGTATATGTATATTTTATGAAGTGTCTACAGTAGTAAGAATGGCTTTTTCAAAAGTGTTAGTAATCCTTCCCCATAGTCCCTCCTCTACCCTGCCTCCCGCCTCCCACCCCATTTAATCTCCCCTGATCCGTTATTCTCTCTTCTCCTGTTATATTGCTGTATTGTATGTTCCCTCTCTTAAAAGCACACCCCCAATGGTCCCTTCCTAGTTTCCTAATCTCTATGGGTATTCCAAATGAATCATACTTATCTAAAGATTTCAAGCTAATATCCACATATAAGAGAAAACATGCAACATTTGTCTTTCTTAGTCTGGGTTACCTTACTTACAATGACTCTAGTTTCATTCATTTACCTGTACATTCCATAATTTCATCTTTAATAGCTGCCTAGTATTCCATTGTGTAAATACACAATAGCCAGGAAATGGAAACAGCTTAGATGTCCATCAACTGATGAATAGGTAATGAAAATGTGGTACATTTACACAATGGAGTATTACTCAGCATCTTTAAAATTGCTTTATTATTGAGGAAAAATATAAATTATGTGCTATGGTTTAAATGTGTCCCCCAAAGTTCATGTGTGGGAACTTAATCTCTAGCGTAAGTGTTGAAAGGCAGGATCCCTAGATGGTTCAGCCATGGTTGCTCTGTTCTCTTAACTGAAGTGATGCTTTATCCTGGGAGTTGGTTAGTTATCTAAGGAATGGGTTAGTTATCTAGGGAGTGGATTCCTGATAAAAAGATTATTTCATCTCTCTTCCTCTCCTTCCTTCTCATCCCTGTCTCTACGTCCACATCTGCCATGGGATGTCTTTCTCTGTGTTATAATGCATCAATTAGGTCTTAATCTAAGTAGCCTCTGATCCTAGGCTTCCAAGTCTCCAGAACCCTCAGCAAAATAATTTTTTGTTGTTTATAAATTGTCCAGCTTATGGTATTCTGTTTTATTATTAGAAAGAAGACATTTTCTATTTTCTGTATTTTTTTTTCAGACAGGGTCTTATTATGTATCCCTGGCTGGCCTATATAACTTGCTATGTAGTCCAGGCTGGCCTTGAACTCAGAGAGATCCACTTGCCTCTGTCTCTTGAGTGCTGGGATTAAAGGTGTGTGCCATCATACTCAGCTATTTTCCTCTTCATATGTATAGGCTCTCCAATGATAAAATCTCTTTTATTCCTGGTTTGGGTCATTTGTACCTTATCTTATTCTGATCAGTCTGGCCAGAGCCTACTGATCTTACTGATCTTCTGACATGATCATTTGTTACACTGGTGTGGCAGTTTGAATGAGAACATCCTCCATATACACAAGTGTTTGAACACTCAGTCCTCAGATAGTGGCGCTGTTTGGGGAAGTTTAGGAAATGTGGCCCTGCTGGAAGGGGTATGTTCCTGGGGGCAGGCTCTGAAGTTTTAAAGCCTCCCCCATTCTCTGTGCTCTCTTTCTGCTTGGTACTTGTTCAGGATGTGAGTTCTCTCTCAGCATTCGGTTCCTGCCTCCATGCCTGATGCTTGCTGCCATGGTGGACTCTTACCCCTCTCAAACCCTAAGCCCAAATAAACCCTTCCTTCTGTAAGTTGCCTTGGTCATGACACTTTCCACTGCAATAGAAAAGTAACTAATACAGTCAGTGTTCTCAGTTGTTTTGGTTTTTCTTTTTTTCTGTTTTGTACCTTATTGATGTCTACTATGATACTTACTGTGTCCTTGTCCCATCCCACCCCCTGCCACTTTGGGTTTAATTTCCTCCTCCTCCTCTTCTTTTCTAATTTCTTAAGTTCAAAGCTGGGGTCTGAGGTCACTGCTTCGAGAACTCTCTTCTTTGATGACATACACACATGCTGCTATGAAATTCTGTTAGCTATATCTTACAACTTGGATAGTTTGCATTTTTGGTTTCATTAGGTTAAAAGTATTTTGTAACTTCAGTTCTGTTTTCTTCTTTGAAACTTCAGCTGGTTTCTATAATTTGCTCACTGTTGTTAGTTATTTAATTTTTTTTTAGCTTCTAAATATTTGGGAATTTTCCCGTTATCTTCCTGTTTTTTATTTCTAATTATTTACCCCTTTCAGAGATGTATTTTCTTCAATTGACCTAAATCCTTTTAAATTTATCAAAACTTTGTGTCCTGTAATATTCTGGTGAGTGTTTCCTGTTACTGAAAAGACTGTGAATTTTGCTGTTTGTGGGGAGAAGATTCCATAAATATTAGAACAAGCTTGTTGACAGTATTTCTCAAGTCTTCTGTGGTCTTGCTAACTGTGTGCCGATGTATATCAATTATTTGGGGGCAGATGCTGAAATTTATGTAGCTATGATCTTTTCTATTTTTTTCTTCAGTCTATCAGATTCCATTTTCATGTATTTCAAAGCTCTGCTTTTAAGGGCATGAAGGTTAATGCTTATTGTGTTTTCTTCATGAGTTTCCCCCCTCATTTTTATCAAGTCATACTTTGATCACTGGCAACAGCCTTTCCTTTGAAATCTATCTGATGTTAATGTAGCCATTGCAGCTGTCTTTTGATTGGTATTAGCCTGGTTTATATTCACATCCTTTTTATTTTTAACCTATTTGTGTGATTTCTGTTTAAAACAGATTTCTTTAGCTGGGGATGTAGTTCAAGGGCAAAGTATTTTCCTAGTATACAAAAGCCTTGGGTTTGATCACCAGCACTGCAAAAATAAATTCATCAATTAAATGAAGTTTCTTGTAGGCAGTATATAGTTGGGTCACACTTTTTATTCAACTGCCAATTAATTAATGGGGGATGTTTAAACTATATTTACTGTGATAATCAATATAGATAGGCTTATATAAATCACTGCTGCTCTTTAACTCAGGCTGGCCTTGAACCTGCTTTCTCCCCACTTTCACTGCCCATGAGCTGGCACACACCATCATGTCATGTCTTTGTTTTATTATTATCAATAAATATTCTTTTATAACACTTATTTTTACTCTTTTTGCCTTTGATGTGCTTTTAATTTTTTAAATTATATTTATTATTTTATTTATTTCCATGTATACACACACACACACTTGCTACAGTATCTGTGTGGAGGTCAAAGGATAACTTGTAGGAGTCAGTTTTATTTTTCTACCCTGTGAGTCCTAAGGATCAAACTCAGGTTGTCAGGCTTGGCATCAAGTGTCTTTACCCACGGAGCCATTTCTCCGATTCTTATTACATTTTTTTTTCCCCACTCAATTTTCCCCTCTGTTGACTTATTAGCCATAACTCTTCACTAAATTATCTAGTGGTTGGCTTAGGGTTTATATTATACATCTTAAACTTAACCCACTCCATCATCAAATGATATTATAGCATTAACTCATAGCATAGGAAATGTACAACATTATGCTACTCCAGTAAACTTTATTTCAGCACACTATTTTATCCTTGGCTCTTTCACCACTGTTGTCAACCATTTTAATTCTATAGGTCTTATAAATCTCAAATTAGTTGCTAATGTATTTCATTTATAATTATGTGTATGACATATAACACAAAATTCTTCAGTGAAAGCTAGAAAAAAATAAGGGAAAGGGTAGCACAATGACTTAGCCACTTACCAAGGTAAAGACCTGGACTGGCCTGGCCAATGTAGAAATACACCATGACAGCAACACCCATGCTAAATAGGGTATAGACCCACTGGATCACAAACATGATGAGAAGGGATACAACAGCCTATAGAAACAGATAGGAAGAGTAAGTCACCTAAGGGTTTCGTACAAGGTAATCAAAACACAAGATTAAGACCTTAGGAGACAGTGGTCCCTTAACAGTGGCTGAGCTCTGAATAGTTAAAGTTTACTTATAGCAAAATAATACTTATAATAAAAGTAAATAAATAATAGAAGTAAATATAATAAAAGCAAATAAAAATACTTATAATAAAAGTAAAAGTCTGCATAATTAAAGTTTATACTTACAATAAATAAATAATAAATAAAATTTATTTACTGTGGTAGTGTACTAGTTTGGTGGTTTTTGTTTTGTTTTAGTCAACTTGTACTAGGGTCATCTGGGAATAGGAAACCCAACTGAGAAAATGCCCTCATCAGATTGGCTTCTAGGCATTTTTTTTTTAAACTATTGTTGATTGATGGGGAAGGGCCCAGTCAACTGCTGGTGGTGCTATCACTGGGCAGGTGGTTCTGGACTGTATAAGAAAGCAGGTTGAGCAAGCCATGGGGAGTAAGCCAGTAAGCATGGTCTC
The DNA here is from genome assembly GCA_902168405.1 of Peromyscus aztecus. Lineage (NCBI taxonomy): Eukaryota > Metazoa > Chordata > Mammalia > Rodentia > Cricetidae > Peromyscus > Peromyscus aztecus. The sequence continues at coordinate 14,706 of CABHPQ010175264.1, read as the reverse complement.
TGCTTCAGCTCCTGCATCCAGTTTCCCTCCTTGAGTTCTTGTCCTGACTTCTTTTCATGGTGAACTATAAGCTGTAAGATGAAATAAAGCCCTTCCTCCCCAAGGTACATTTGGTCATAGTGTTTACCACATCCATAGAAAGCAAACTAAGACAGGGTGCTAACTTGACAGGATCTGGAATTATCCAGGAAGGAAACCTCTAGGCATATCTGTGAGGAAGTTACTTAAATTGGGTTAGCCCCTGGGCATGACTGTGAGAGGTGATTTTGATAGATTAGTTGAGGCATTAAGACCCAGTGTAATGAAAGTTAACACCATCCCCTAGGCTTAGGTCCTAGACTGCATGAAAAGGAGGAAGCCAGCTGAACACAGGCATTCATCTTCCTCTGCTTTCTGACTGTGGATACAATGTGACCAGCTACTTCAAGCTCCTCCTGGAAGGATTTCTCCATAGTGGTGGATTTTACCCTCAAACAATGAGCCAGAGTGAGCTCCTTTCCTCTTCAGTTCCTTTTGTCAGAATAACAAGAAACAGTAACTATGCCAGAAAACTCATACCAGGAGTGCGGTTGTTGCTGTGAAGAATCTGACCACATAGTTCTTAGCACTCTGGAACTGGTTTTGCAGGCAGAATGTAGAAGCATTCAGAACTTTGTGATAGCAAAGCCTTTGAGTACAGCAAGTAAAGATTAACGGGCCATTCTGGTACGAGCTTGGAAGACAAGAATACCAACAGAAATGCAGATGGTGGAAACCTAGCTCCTGAAGTTTCTAATGGGAACAAGACTCTGTCAGAAACTGGGCTAGAGGACATTCATGAGACATTTTGGACAATACCGTGGCTCCATTCTACCCATGCTCTAAGGACTTCAGTAAAGATGAATGTAAAGATGATTGATTAATTTTTTGGTAGAGAAATTTCAAGACAGGAATTTTCATCCAGGCTATGGTTTGACCACTTTCTGCTACACTTGTCCAGGTCTACAGTGAAAAGGTATAAAAAGTTGAGCATAAAGGTAGAAATAAAGTCTGGTTTGTCAAGGATAAGAGTTTAGCAAGTTAAGCTATGAGACAAAGGAGCATGCTGAAAAAGAGGCTATGACTGTTAAAGAGAAGCATCCTGCTTCATAATGGGACAACAGGAAAGATGCCCTCGGGGCAAGACCACACCCATTGAAGGGTCCATTTTGTGAAAACACAAATGTATTGGGAAGGAGAGAGCCTAAATTGAAATAGAGACTGTCACTGAAGAGGGTTCCCCATTCCTCAAAGGCACCTCCCTAGAGATATGGTTTCCCAGGATTAGCACACAAAAACTGATGCAACTGTGGTCCAAGGAGGCCAGGCTGTGTCCCTAGCTGGCAGCAGGATTTGGCAGAATCATCAGTGTGGTATTGGTCCTCAATGCATAGAAGATGCAAGACTGGGGGTGTTGGGGCATCTTGAACCACAGTGCCAAAGAGACATTGAGACCTGCCAATATGCTGCAAGGGTGGAGCCCCTACACAGAGGCCTTGAGAGGCCATGGTGTGAAACTGTGAGGTGGAGCCTGTTGGAAATACTGAAGATGCCTGGACCATGGGGCATCTGCAGAGGAAAGCCACAGGCATAAAGGACAGCAGGCCAAGAAAAAAGACTGAGTTCCCACAGGCAGAGGAGCTGTCTGGGTGGGACTATCCAAACCTTTTTGAGCCCATATGATCCCATAACCCCAAGATGGCAGGCACGAAGCTGCAGGATTTGATGTTTGCTTTGCTGGGGTTTGGTCTTGCTTCGTTCGGATCATTCTTTGCTATGCCCCCATCCCTCCCATTTGGAATGAAAATATTTATTCTGTGCCCATTGCATACTGGAAGTATGTAACTTGTTTTAATTTTGTAGGAGTTCATGGTTAAGAGACTGCCTAGCCTCTCAGATGAGACTTTAACATTGGGCGTTAAACACTGTTGAAACTGTTAAAAGTTATGGGGACCCTCAAGGTCAACTAAACCCAACGTGCATGTGAAATGGCCATGAGCATAAGGACAAGGGGTGAAAAAGTTTATGGCTTAAAACTTATGGTTTGGTTGTTAACCTGACAAAGGGTGGACTTGTGATCGGTTAGTCTCAATTGTCAACTTTAAAATTGTGATCTAGAATCGTGATTCTGGATTCTGAATGAAAAGAGTAACTAACTATACACATACTCAAGCAAGTTTTGAGGGAACTACCCTTTGAAGGTAACCCCTTAATCAAAACCACCAGCAAGCAGGCACTCTGTCTTAGTTACTTTCCCTGTTGCTGTGATATACGATCCTGACAAAAGCCGCTGAAGGGAGAAAGGGTCTATTTTGCCTCACAGTTTAGAGGCTTACAGTCATAGTCCATCATAGCAGGGAGTCACGGCAGCAGGAACTTGAGGCAGCCAGTCACACTGTCCCCATAGTCTAGAGCAGAGAGTAAAGAATGCTTGTACATCTCACTTTCTCAGTCCAGGATCCCAGCCTAAGGAATGGTGCCACCCACAATGGGCAGTTCTTCCCACCTCAAATGATCAAGATAAGCCCCACAGATAAGCCCCAACGCCTGTCTCCCTGTCCATTCTAGATCTTATCAAGTTGACATTTGAGATTAACTATCACACTATGTTACACTCCTCCCTACAATCAATAAATTAGCATGAAATTAGTAACCCAGAGTTATCAGATACGATTAGTTAAATAGTAGATAACTGATTAAAGTGAGTGGTTGATTAAATGTAAATCTTGTCATAGCAGTCTCATCTTAATTCTAATAAAGCAAGCAATTTAATCATGTTGATGTTAATTAACACTTTTTCTTTCCCCAAATCACTCACTCACACGCACGCACGCACGCACGCACGCAATACCCCTTCACCTGAATCATTTCTCAGGACACTGAGACCAAGATGGACTTACTCACCCCTAACAGGGAGACCCAGGGGTTACACATGCAAGTGTAGAAAGCATTCGGTCTCCTCTGGACCTCTTGTTCCTGAAGTCTGCATTTCAGAACGAAATCTAAAAAAATGAATTACCAAATCCTTCGTTATGGACTTACTACCAATCCCTCTCTATTTTTACTAGCAAATATCTACAAGCTCATGGCCCCTGGGCCATGCAGTTCAGCCTAGAGCCAGCTCCAAGCACTTGCTCACAGAGAAGGAAGGATGAAAGGCTTATGTCCTCACGCCAGGCACAAACCTGAAAGGAATTCGAAGAAAGGCCAGAGTAGAAGTGGGATCCTCCCCGAGCCTACTGCACATTCATCCGTATGTGTCATCTGGGGGCACTCCAAGTCCAGATCTTCCCTCTCTTTCAGATGGGGGGGTCAGAAGCGGGGAGCTGGACCCCTGATGTTTGGGTCCCAACGTGACCCAACTAGAGGGCCAGGCTGGCTTTTGTCTATGACAGGATAGTTTTTGCTACCATCTAACAGCTGGGCATTGAAGTTAGCCTGGCCTCAGATACAGACCAGAAGCTGGCAAAGGAGATGGGGGAGGGGGACCTTCCCCTTACTCCTTCTTCCGTCAAAGAAGAGCCTGAGGGGACAAACGGATCTGGGTACAAATGCATACACGTTCCACTCCCTTCCTCGTGGGTTTCAGGCACATCGGAGCTCCTCAGAGTTGCATGTTTGATTTAGCTCTCTGCCTTCTCAGTTTACATGATTCCAGACATGCTCATTTAACCATGAAAATGCATATAGATTGTTTAACAACGTGGTCTAATCACCATGAGCTCCGCCGTGTGCGCGGTGATTCAAACAACTGGTAATGTTGGATTAACTTTGCTGTGTGTTTGTGCCTCATTTTGACACCAAACTTCCCTAGCTAGTTGCTCAGGCAATGTGTCAACTCCTTAACTCTTTACTTTCCATCATCAAATTCATTCTTCAGCCGAAGACTGTGCCAGCTCCTCTCCCAATCCTTCCTTCTTCGCTCCGTGCCCTGATCCTGTCTCACTCACCAAGTTTCTTCTTTCCTTGGACTGCTTCGGATGGGTAGGTCTTGGGAATTCTGCTGGGATCCACTTCTCATAATCCTGCTGGGATCCACTTCTCATAGAGCCTTTATCTCTCTGCTTGCCTATTATCTATCCCTCAGGTCATGGTCCGTATCACTGTCTCACAGAAGTTCATCCCTACCACAACAATCTAATTCCTCACAGTATTCACATTTCCTTTGTCCCGCCTCCTCTCTCACAGAATGTACTGCCATTTGCATCCGTGTCCTTATATACTTATTTCTATGTGTCTATGCCCCCTGGAGCACATGCTTCTTGGGGGACAGGATCCATGTTGATCTTGAGGCTAGGGCTCACAAGTGGCAATCGCCATGTGTTTCTGTAAGTCTGCTATCTTCTCTGGGCCCTGTGCCTTTTAGAACCGGTCCCTCTGGACAGCTGTGGTGGTGGAATCCATCATCTCAGTGCTCGAGAAGCTAAGGCAGAAAGAAGGATCACAAATTCTAGGCCATCCTGGGCTACACAAAGAGACTGTGACTTAAAAGCAAAAACCAAACCAGACTAACCCAAACCAGACCTAGCCCCTCTGAAGAATGTCAGATTGATCAGATTACTTCACACCCTGTTGTGGTTTGAACATGTACTCATGGAGGCTTATTTGCCGGCTGATGGATTTTCAGGGAAGCAGTTGGATCATGAGAGCTATGATGTCATAAATGGATTCACCACTGATGGTTTCACAACCCGATAGCTTTATTAGGAGGTAAGAGAGCCATTAGAACTGGGTCTGAGTTGGAGGAAGGAGGTCACTCGGGTGGGGACGTGCCTCTGAGTAGTGTGTGGTGTCCCCTGTCCCTTCTTCTCTTTCTGCTTACTATCCGTTATGAGGTGAACAGCCTGGACCGCAAGCTCCTGCCACCGTGACATTCTGCAACACCACGGACCCAGAGGCGACACAACGGACAGTTACAGACTGAAACCACTAAAGAGTCAGGTGGAGTAAAGACAACTCTCCCCTTGAAGTCGCCTTCCTCGGGTACTTGTAACAGCAACAGCAAGTCCGACAGTTAGCCCTACATCGTCGGAGTCTTTCACCACCTCCCTGGTTATCTCTGAGTAAAGATTTCAGCCCATGACCTGCCATCTTCCTCTGTCAGCACTCCGCCTTCGTTCTTGGTAACTTTTATAGAAACAACACACTCAACACCCTCCTCTTAGTTCCTTGAAAGCTTCGCTCCATCGATCTTTCTTTCACTCTCTCGGATTTCTCCTCCTTAGCCACACTCAAGAGTTATCATCACAGGTACCCTAACGTTACGTGTGTGTGTGTGTGTGTGTGTGTGTGTGTGTGTGTGTGTGTGTGTGTGTAGCATATTTTTTGCAGCTCATTTGTTCGGCCATCTTTCACTCCTGGTCCATAGAGGGACCCTGGAATGGTTCTGCTGTTTCCTACTTCCTGTTTTCACTATCATCTTACCTAGCTCGGGTGCTGCCATAGTTTAGACATTTAGTGCTCTCAGAGCTCACCATGGCAAGCACCAGGAGTCTAGTGCAAGGTCTTTTGGTCATTGAGGCATGTTATTGAAAGGGACGCTGGCCTCCTCCTCTTTCTCTCTTCGGTGGCCTGGCCATGATGTGAGTGGTTACGTTCCAACACACACTCCTGCCGTGAAGGGTCATCGTGACACAGGCCTTCAACCACGGGCTAACTGGTTATGGGTGAAAATTTCCCAAACTGTCAGCCAAAATGAACCTTTGGTCTTTTTAAGTTTGTTACGTCAAGTGTTATAGTAATGCGGGCGTTACAGTAATGCAGGTGTTATAGTAATGCGGGTGTTGTAGTAATGCGGGTGTTTTAGTAATGCAGGAGTTGTAGTAATGCGGTTGTGGTAGTGATGCGGGTGTTGTAGGAATGCGGGTGTTGTAGTAATGCAACACTGACTAACACAGGTTACTCGGTCTAAGACTGCCGGTGCTCCCTAGCACACACATCTGTTTCCATGTTAGCTTCTCAGTGATCTTGTCCACTCAACTCATTCTCCTTAGTGCTGAAATAGCAAACAGAACTTCCACATCCTCTGCTCACCATATCTTCAGCCCACCTGGGTCTGTACCCTCTGCTCCACTGCCCCCCTTTACAGCACATGCTCCGTCCCCCTCTTCCTCAGACACATCCCCGACTCAGTACAACCTGGATCCAGTGCTTTTGGTCTGCTCAGAACTTTGTTCTCACATTGCCAGTTTTTCTATCCCCCTCTGAATCAGTCCTATTACATACAACTGCCACGCCATTTCTCTCACCTAAACAAGTACTTCCAGGTTACTCATGAGCTACAGCCCTTTCTCTTACAGCAAACCTCCTTTACCATTTTATCTGTTCAGTATCTACAGCCCATTATGTTTTCAATCCATTCTTCATTTGTTTTTGAGGTAGGATCTTGCTGTGTAACCAGGCTGGCCTTAAACTTGCAATCCTTCTGCCTCAGCCTCCAAATGCTGAGATCATAGGCATGTACCATCACATATGGCTTCACTAATCCACTCTGGAGACAGCTTATTCCACTAAGTACTCTTACGGAGCTTGCCAAAGATCTGAATCTAATTCAAATCCCATTCATGCCTGTTCATCATTAGATATCCTTGAAATGTTTTCTTCTCCAGGGCACCCCACCTTCCTGTTTTCCTGTCTCCATCTTCTCAGTCCCCTTTGTTGGAGCACCCCCATGTCCAATCCTCAGCACCCTTCTTTTTCCCTACATGCCCACTTCTAAGAGAGCTCATCTTATCCTGTGCTTTAAATGCTAGCCACACAACAAGAACTCCAAGTCTAGATCACCTTTGAACTTAAGTTTTTAACATCTAGTTGCCTTGCTAATACTTCTCCTGGGTACGTTGCTACGCACCTCAAACTTAAATTAACATGGCTAAAACAGAAATCTATCCTTCCCAAGTCTCTTTGAAGACTGAGTCAGTGAGATGATTTCTGCAAACAGCTAATATCCAAGCTGACTTCTCTTTCTGCCCCTATTTCTACCTCTATTCCATCTGTAAGTCCAGTTGATTCCGAATATGATCATTCCTCGCACCTCTCTGGCTGCCTTCCTTGTCTAAGACACTTCACTCCTTCATCGGCTGACTGCAGCTTGTCCTGTGATGGATATCACAGCTACCATGGTGCTAAGGGTTTCTTGGAGTTACATGGCCACATGACCAAGATCTCACCAAGAGAGAGCAGCCATGGAGAGCTTCACTTCTGAGCCAAGGCCTTTGCCCTTTCTGTTCTTCCTCTGCCTGAGATCTGAATGTGTAACTCAGCCATGACGTCAGCATGGCAAGGTCCTGGGGTCTGTGTGTCTTCAGATCTTTGAAGGAGCCTGGTTCCCTGAAGCAGTACATGGAAAAGAACCTCTCACAGACTCGGAACACTCTTCTTAGATTGTTAATGCAAGCGAGAAATAACCTTCTGTTGTGTGCAGACCACTATATTTTTATTTCATCAGAACAGTTTAGCCTACTCATCTCCCAACAAGATCTTTTCTGATAAAGGCGAGTGACATGCCACACCTTCCTTCCTGCCAGGGCTGGTTAGTGTTCTTTACCAGCTTGACAGAATCTAGAATATCTAGGAGACAGGCCTCTAGCATGCCTGTGAGGGATTGTCAAGATTAGGTTAGTTGAGGTGAGAAGACCCATCGTAAAAGGGGATGGCACTGTTCTTTGAGCTTGAATACCAGACTAAGTGAAAATGCAGAAGCTAACTGAGAGGTGAGCCTCCTCACTCTCTGTTGCTTGACTGTGGATGGACCTGACTAGCTGCTTCCTCAAGCTCCTGCCGCCACAGTGGACTCCACTCTTGAACTGTAAGCTGGAATAAACCCTTTCTCCCATAAATCAAGTTGTTCTTGTGAAGTATCTTTGCCTTAGCAATGTGTAAAGTAACTGATATGCCACCCCAGTCTACATCCCAGTATCTGTTCTTTTTTTTTGACTATCGTATTTATCATTTACATTGCAATGTATGTTTGCTAATTATGCATCTTCCCCCACAAGAAGGAAAGCTCCATGACACCAAAAACCTTCCTGTATCTGCTCAGCATGTTTTTCCAACACTTAAAATGGGATGTTCCATACATGTGGTTGAACCAATAAGCCATTCACCCCCAAAGACATCTTCTTCGTGCTCTTGAAACCCATTTGATTTCCTTGTGTGCTTACAAGCACTCTACTCGGAGTTCCACACATCCGAATTCCAATGACAAATAGCCTCTTTTAAACCCCCATGCATTTAAGAGTTTGTGCATAAGAAGTACTTAATACGTCTCCTAATTGTGGATTAAAGCAAAGGCTGTCAAGATTTACCATTGGTTTGAACGGATGGCTTTATGACTTTTTCTTTTTGACATAGAGTCTAGCTATGAAAGTCAGGTGGGTCTGGAACTCAGAATCCTCTTGCCTCAGTCTCCTGGGTGTGGGGATCCAGGTATGAGCCACCATGCCTGGTCCCATGACTTTTTTTTTTTTTTAAGAAGGAATTTGGTTATGAGTGCTATGACTTAAGATGTGTAATTTTAACATGTCATTGTGTGACTCATTCTTTTCAGTCATAGGCTTAATGAAATACAGTTGCCTTCAGTTCAGAAGAAACACTATTGGCCAAGAATGCATATTTCTGCCTCTCTGAGATGTGTCAGATGTTAAACTCTCTCTTTCCCAACACTTGATCTCGAACAACCTCAATTACATAATTAGTTCCTGACTCCAGATGGTGCCGCTTAGATTTGTCTACTGGTCCAAGGTGCATCCAGTGGGAACTGGGCTTTGGGGGGGTGGGGAGAATGGGGGGTGGGGGGGCGGTTGGTCCTTGGGTCAGCATGATGCTCTTGTATTGCACAGTACCAGAGTTTCCATCCAAACCCATCATCATGAAGGGCAACAACAGACATTTAGCAGGCCTGTGCTGCTGAGGCTGGTATTCAGTAGGCTGGGTGTGTTCCATGCATTTTCCACCCACCATATCTTCAAGTTACTAAGGGCTTATCAGGACACACCTCTAGAGCAAGCCAAAAGAAGTGTCTGTATTGTTCCTAAAGGAAGTATGTGTGCGTGTGTATGTGCAATGATGCATATGTGGGAGTGGGAGAGTGGGGGTCTGTGTATGTGTGTTTGTGTGGGTGTGTATGTGTGGGTGTGCATGTGTGTGGGGTGTTGTGTATGGGTGTGCATGTGTGGGTGTGAGTGTGGGGGGTGTATGTGTGGGTATGTATGTGTGGGTGTGGGGGGTATGTACGTGTGGGTATATGGGGGTGTGGGGGTGTGCATGTGGGGGGTGGGGAGGTGTATATGTGTGTGTGTATGTGTGTTTGTGTAGGTGTGTATGTGTGGGTGTGCATGTGTGGGATGTGTGGGGGGGGGGGGGTCCAAGAACATGAGGAGGAGAAGGAAGGGATTTATTCCCTTGGCAAGTAGACAGCCTTGTTTTGATTTTGCTATTTTGAGATGAAGTCTCACATAGCCCAGGCTGGCTTCAAAGTCACTGATCAGACTGGCCTTCCACTTATGATTCCCCCGTCTCTCCCTCCCAAGAGCTGGAATAGAGGTGTGCATCCCACTGTCCCTGTAGTCATCACCATGGAAGGGACAGTTCTCAGCAGGCTTCTCAATGACTCTGCACAGTGTGACAAAACCAGCAGTCACTCATAATTCTAGATGACCAGGCCCCAGCTCCCTCACGGACTGACTAAAGGAGGTTTTTCTCTTGGCAGATTGCACTGTAAGAAGCAAATCTCACAGACCTTTGAGGGGGAGAGGCTAGTTCCTCAGGCCAGCAATCCTAGGGAGTAATAACCAGGAAGGCAGCTGCACTTTATCAAACATACAGTTGGAAAGCACCAAGCGAGCAAGCGGTGCGTCATACACATTAATAAGAGCAAAGCGATAAACAATACATAGTGCTGACTTAAAATCCAGTGGTGTGTCGATGACGTGTTATGTTCATGAAACTCATGCACATACAAATATTTTAAGCACGGGGAACCCAACTGTGTCCATTTTTAAGTCAAGAATTTATGTGATTTTGTAGAAATTACTTAAAATGTCTACTAAACCATCTTTGAAAATCGACTCCTTCTCTCCCTCCCACTTTCCCTCTTTTTGTGATTCTGGGGATCAAATCCAGAGCCTGTGTGTGATAAGCAAGCACTCAACTGCTAAGATGTACCACCACGCTCCCTCTGTATCTTTATCGGAATATATAAACACAGGATCCTCAGCCCCATCTAGAAACCAAAGATTTATGCTGTTACAGTCTCCACAGAATTGTGTATAACATCCACATGATATTTTTATCATATTGATATTACAATTTGCTTAGCTACTTCCCAAATGCTGAACATTTATTTCTAGCTTGTCATCAATACAAACCATGTCACCATAACAATCGTGAACACATTTTTGGCTTGCTGTTTGGATTGGGTTGTTTCCCTGATACCCAATTCCCCAAGCAGATTTTTCCACATCAGGTCAATTATATAGTTTTCCAATTCTTGTTACATCTTTAAAAATCACTTTCCATGATCAGAGAACCAGAGGGACATTCAGCTATGACAATATGAAGAGACCAGTGAGTCTTCCTCCCCCAAAATAAGTGTAAAATATAAAGAAGTTAAAACACACACACACACACACACACACACACACACACACACACACAAAACTATTCCAGGGCTTCAGAAATTTACCAAATGAGAAAAATAATTAAAAGCACTCATTTTTCAAAACCTGCTGGAGTGTAGGGCTCTGTAGCATAGCAGGAATGTAGTCTCACATACTCAGGAGACCAGGGCAAGAGGATTACAAGTTCAAGGCCAGCATGAGGAATTTAGTGAGACGCTGTCTCTAAATAAAAAGTAAAAACAATGCTGAGTCTGTTGTTCAGTGGTGGAGTGCTTGCCTGGGATAGCCTGGGATAGCCTAGGATAGCCAAGGCCCTTGCTCAATCCCAAGTATCCAACGAAACCAAAAACCTGCTGGGTATGATCAAGACATGTTGTGTGCACATATGAAATTATCAAAGAATAAATTTAAAACACTTAAAAACAAAACAATTGCTGTAGCTTAGGATGTTGACAGTGATTCTGTGGCCTTCTTGCCAGCTTCCAGAAGGGACAAAGAACTCGGATCAGGGAGAAGAGCTAGCTTTTGAAGCTAAGTATGATGGGCACAGGAAAAACAAATGGGGAATCTGTCACTCCTTCACTTTGCTAATGCGAGGAGGGAGACTCAGTCAAGCCCAACAGTAGCCTAGAAATTCACTGGGAGAGCCTGGAAAGACGAGGCAGGAGTAGATAGCTCCCATGATTCCCTGGATGACTGGGAAGGCCTGGATGTCTGGAAAAATGGAAAAGCCAAGGAAGACTGGAGACCTATCCCAAACTAATTAGGCTTCCCAGCCCCCGCACAAGTCCATCTGCAGGTGGCAGAAGTCTATGGACCTTGTAGACACAGGAACTGCCTTCTGGGAGAGGGGATCAGGCTTCAAAAGTCGAAGATTAAAACTAGACTATAAAGCCAACTAAAGACATGAACAGCGGGGCTGGAGAGATGGCTCAGAGGTTAAGAGCACTGACTGCTCTCCCAGAGGACCAGGGTTCAATTCCCAGCACTCACATGGTAGCTCACAACTGTCTGTAACTCCAGTTCCAGGGTACCTGACACCCTCACACAGACATATATGCAGGCAAAACACAAATATACATTAAAAAAAAAGACAGCAGCAGCAGCACATACACTACAGGGGAGACATCCCACAGTTCAGATCCAGACATTTTACTCAGACAAGCAAACCAATACACAAAAACTTACAAGAATTTAAACTGAGAGATGCTACAATATATTATGTACATGGTCCAGCTTTCAACCCAAAATTATAAGACATCATGCAAAGAAACAGGAAACTGTGGTCCATTCTTACAGAAAACAAAAATCAAGTGAAAGAATCTAGGGCTAAGCCCACATGTTAAATTTAAGAAAGACTTCAGGGCACTCATTGTAAATACATGCAGGGAACTAAAACAGAAAATAGAGCACCAATGGCCTCAGGACCATGATATCAACGGCCTTAAAAACAGGAGCTATCAACGGAGAAGTATAGACCGTAAAGGGGGACAGAATGAAATGTCCAGCTAAGAAGTGCAGAGACAGGAATGAAAAGCTTGCTGGATGGACTCAACAGCGAATCAAGAAGAATCAAGGACCCCTGAACTGAAAGACAGATCAGCAGAAATTACAGAAAGAACACAGAGGTGAGAGGAACAGCCTCAGTGACCTGTGGGACAATGACAGAGACCAAAGACATGCAATGGAAGTTCCATGGAGACCAGCGAAACCCAGTGCTGGAGGAAACATTTGAGACAATGGTCAACGTGCTCTTGAATTTGATGAAAAAGTTGAATCAATGGGTCCAAGAAGAATGAACTGATGTGGCTTACAGCAAATTGTATCTGGTTAACACACATGTGCCTTTTATTTAAATTGTTATTGACGTAACAGACATGTCTTTGTTTGAGACAGTATCTCACTGTGCAGCCAGGCTAGCCTGGAACTCATTAGGTAGTCCAGGCTGGCTTCAATCTCCTAGTAATCTTCCTTCCTCCTGCATGCTGGGATTACAGGTGTGGGCCAGCTACAGTGATATCTAAAAAATGACTTAGGTTGTATTCATTTAATCCATACCACCGTCTAGTTCATAATAGGTACCCTCAGCACATGGCATGCATTTTATTATTTTAAATTTATGTGTATGTGTGCATGCATTTATGTGTACCACAAGCATGCAGGTGCCTACAGAGACATTGGACCCCCCAGAACTGGAGTTTCAAGTGGTTGTGAGCTGCCATGTCAGTGCTGGGAATAGAACCCGGGTCCTCTGGAAGAGCAGTAAGTGCTCTAAACCACTAAGCACTCAGTATCATGCTTTTGAAGTCAGACAAACCTGTGCTCATACTCTGACTGTCTGACATCAAGAGCACCCAGCTTCTCCACGCTTCCGTTTTATCATCCATAAAAGGCTAATAGCAAATGCCTGTCTCTGGGCTTCAGGATGAAATAACTCATATTAAAGACTTACTGCTGTGAAGTCTCATGGGACTCACTCAACAGGATTGCTAATTTTAGGTACTGGCAATATATACCTGAGAATAAAACTCTGAGCCAGACAGTGGTGGCACACACCTTTAACCCCAGCACTCAGGAGGCAGAGGCAGGCGGATCTCTGTGAGTTCGAGGCCAGCCTGGTCTACAGAGTGAGTCATAGCAAAGCCAAGAAAAGAAAAGAAAAGAAAAGAAAAGAAAAGAAAGGAAAAGAAAAGAAAAGAAGAAAGACTAAAATCCTGTTGAATGTTGAATGGATATGAATGGATCTGGGTCCCATATGTTTCCAGTGTAAACTGTGTATTCGTGTCTCCTGACCTCCAAGGAGAACCTGGAGCCTGACCTTCCTGTTTTGAAGACTAATGTGCTTTAGAAGGTACGCTTTTATCAGCTGTGCTTGGCAGAACAATCGTCCCCTTCTGTGACACTGCATTGTACAAATTTTTTTTTTTTATTTCTAGTTAATCAGCTCCTTTCTTCTTTGATGATGAAAGTCCAGAGTATCTCTCTTCCCCAGCTGGTAAAAATAAGGACTCTGTGTGTATGTAAGGTATAAAATACAGTCCCAAGTTATTTTTGACCCACGCAATCAAGAATATTTGATTCCGACTCATTCTTATCATTTGATGGCCTTTGGCTTATTAAAGACTATGTTTGTCTACCAGCTTAACTCTTCTTGTCTAGTTTACAGATCAGTGGTTCACATTTTGAGCCACATCTGTTCAACTGTTCATCCATTTACTAAACCTTACCAAATGTTTGCTACATCCCTTGGACTAGGAGGGAACACTGTGATGGATACAAAGGTCAAAAGGTCCAGGGTGCGATCCAGAGAAGTGCCAGGGTCATGGAGGAGAAAGAAAATGAGTGTTTATTTTCCTTAAGACAAGCAGATGAATGGACCTGAATGTGACTGTGGGAACAGACCTGATATAAATGTCTAACACAACGTGATAAGGACTTGGGCGTCTCTTAGGAATCAAGTGTTTTCACTTGCAGTGGAAAAATTCTCTAAGTCCTCAAAAGAGGTGAGAGTCTTTAAAAAGCCAGATGGATTTTAAGAGTCAGAGTTTTCCAAATAGAGAAAGGAGGGGGAGGAGAAACAGTCTGAGGGGACAGCATGGGCTGTGAAAGACAGGATGGAGCAGAATGGGATGGATTTAGGGCCCTAGCTTGGGCTCGGCTGGGATGCTCTATACTTGGGTGCTCCATACTTGGGTGGTCGGGAGTACGCAGCCCAGAGGAAGGTGAGGGCAGGGCTGAGGATCTGTGTCGACGACACAGATCTGGACTTCTGACAGAAGGGCTGGGGGTCCACAGAGCTTCTAAGCAAGACAGAAAAGTCACTCCATGGGCACTTCAAGGAGGACGAGGGGGAGAGTCTGGAGGTAGGACGCTAGTCTGGGGACTTGGCAAAAGTCCAAGAAGGAGATGAAGCGTGGCTGTGCCAAGAAAAAGGTAGCAGGGAGGGAGACAGAGGGAACAGTCGTCCAAAGCCGTGGCATGGCTAAGCCTGGACAGCAGTGTCCACTTCATTCATTACAGATCACAGACTGGCCCAGTGAGGTGGCTCAGCAGGTGAGGGCCCTTTCTG
>CABHPQ010175263.1:0-49089 GCA_902168405.1 Peromyscus aztecus | reverse complement strand
TAGAGAATATTCCTTTTGACGTGGATCCAGGAGCTTTCCAGTCTCGTGAATATCTCTTTTGATTTCAAGGTTGTTCAAAGAATTATGTAGGGTTAATAGACAGCAGAAGCAAGACCAGGGCTTGAGATTTTTTTTCCCACTGTTGCATTCAGTTACAAGAGCTCATCTAATTTCTAACCATATTTGCTTAGAGGATGTCAGCTAGCCGTAGTGGTTCCTCCAAGGATAACAACCTAAAATTTTTGGCTCCTTAATATTTCTGGCATTTCATTGGAGGTGAAATACATTTGAATGTGCACAAAGGAGAGGGGGAAATCATTTTAAGGAAAACATTGGGTTTGAGCTGAAACACAAGTTTGAATGTCAACTCTTTGCTTGCATCTGATTTATAATTCTAATTTTGAGTCCGTGAGATAAAAGAAAACGTGGGAGAAGTGAATTTCCCCCATAGGCCCAGTCTCAAGGCTCACTGTTGGAGCCTTTAATGGACATATGGAGAATTAAGTTGTATCACAAAATATTTAAGCGTGTGGATATGGTTGTGAAATAG
Organism: Peromyscus aztecus; assembly: GCA_902168405.1. NCBI lineage: Eukaryota > Metazoa > Chordata > Mammalia > Rodentia > Cricetidae > Peromyscus > Peromyscus aztecus. The sequence goes on along the minus strand of CABHPQ010175263.1, from coordinate 48,539 downwards.
TCAAACATCAAATCCTGAACCTACCACTTCTTTGCTGAGTCTGAGGCATTTTCCTTGATTTCTCTAAATGGCGAGGTTCCTGTCTTCGGGACAGATAACTACAACTATGTGGTGAAACTGCTGGACCTTAGAAACTTCATGTAATTATTATCATTATTCACTATAATTGCAAAAATAAACCATAACACACCAATAAATGCCCACAATTCAGTGGGTCCTTGTGATTAAGAAGAAGGTAAGAGCCAAGGAAAATTAGGATAGGATATTTTAAAAAAAATCAATGTCCATAGAAGAAGCAATCTTATGCATTACTTAAGACCATGGTTTTCTGAGTCTAAAAGTCAGAATTCTATTCCCAGCTCAGTCACTTCTTAGCAAGAATTAGCACTTAAATGAACTACTTAACCTTTCTGTGTCTGTTTCTTAGTTGTAAAATGGGAGATAATTATAGTGTTGACTTCCTAAAATTGTTATGAAAGTTTAACTCTAATTTTTTAAGCAACCCCTGGCAGAACCAATCTCCTGGTTACATGACAATGGCAGTTATACAAAGTGCCATGCTCAGAAATATCCCAGACGTGGGGCAGTATTTTGCTGCGATACCTTAAAATGTTTAATATTTCCTAATTATTCTTAATGATTTTAAGCCTGCCTGTGAGCAAGGGAGATGCACTTGGTATGAATACATGTTCTGCTCCTGGTTGCTACATCAGCCCAGATCATTCACGATGCTTCATGAGCACAGAATTCCAGTAGACCCAGTGTTCTAATCCCAAGAGATGCCAAGTGACCACAAATTAAAAATGCCGTATCTATGGTTGAATACACAGCAGTCTGGCAGCCCATGAACATCACAATGACTTATTGAACTAGAACTTTCTTCAAAGGCAGAAAGTAGGCAACGGTGTTCTAGCAAACACAGAAGATCCAAACACTCTATCGTACTGTGTATACCTTCCCCTTTATTATCCAACCTCTTCCACTGAAGATATGAAATAAAAGGAAAGAGAAATTGCTCTTTGTCCTTTCTGTCCGTCTTCGCTCATCAGAAAGCTGAAGGTAGACAGTGTTGGCAGAATATGCTGAAGGAGATGTGGACGATAAACAGCAGAGTTGTTTCTGTGCAGCTTTTTCTATCCTATCAACGATGCAACTGTGGCAAATGTGAACTGTGTAATTTCATCAACGGCGCATTGGTGAAAAAAGTGTTCTTATGCATTTCTTTATGGTTATTATTGAAGCATTTGAAACTAAGGCTATGTTAATCGTTTGGACAAGAATGGCACCAACGTACTCATATGTTTGAATATTTGAGCCTCTGTTGATGGCTGTTTGGGAAGGATTAGGAGGGGTGGCTTTGTTGAAGGAGGTGTGTCCCTGGGGATGGGCTTTAAGGTTTCAAAGTCGGGCTGTTCCCAGTGTTCTCTCTCTCTCTCTCTGCCTACTGCTTGAGGTTGAAGATGTAAGTTCTCTGCTGTTACTTTGACCACCTGCAACCTGCCGTCTCTGCTCTGGCCCCTGAAACCATAAGCCCAGAATAACCTCTTTCTTCTACAAATTTCCTTTGTCCTGGTGTTTTACCACAGCAGTAGAAAAGTAACTAGTACAGCCCCAGTATTTTGACAGAATTATTATTAGAGTTGAGGTACAGCTCAGTGGCAGACTTGGTTTAGCCTGTGCAGGGCCCTGGGTTTTGTGTGATGAATCAGGTTAAGAAATTATCATTTACTGCAATGATGGTAAACAGTAAATCATAAACACCATAGAAAATCAAAAGTCAGACTGTGAAAGAGAGGAACAATAGCCTTTGTATTATAATACCTGTTATAGCACTTTATTCTAGCTCTTTGAACAGGCTTTCCTGATTATCATTTTGCAAGGAGCTCTACAAATTATATATATGGGCGTGATTCTTGGCACAGCATACGTTCTGTGTCCATCTCCATGCATATATATGCACATGCACATATATACACATATATGGGTATACATGTATGTATGGAATTAATGGTGGCTCTAGATTTTTACACTGGAAATTTCTATTTCTAGAAGGAAAACATAAAATACATATTCCCACAAAAATAGTAACATTAGAGAAGATGCCTCTTTTTAATACCTGAGCCTGTGCCTATGAGTTTGACCTCCATGTGGCCCGTGTATATAGTACTTCCTGAATGAGGTTTTTCCTCATGCTTCACAAATGACCCTATACAGCTAAATAGAAATGATGCATAGTTCATACTCAATTTGCTCCCTTCAGTGATTTTCCAAAAATCTTTACAATCGTCTAAGTGCTTTCAAATATAACATTTCATCTAAACATCACAGTCCTGCTGAAGTATATAATGTCTTCTCCCTGGCAGGGGTTGCCCTCTGAGTTCATCTAAAGTGGGGTCTGACCCCTGAGCCTTACAGATTCAGAAAACAGAGAGTCTCAGTTACGCAGAGCTGTGTCAGAGTCATACACATGCTTCCCAACAAATGACTTCCCACCAAATGATGAAGAATGAAATCCAGAATGTGATTGCTCTACTTGGTAGAGAGACACGCATCTCTTCAGTAGACCAGATCATGTGCTCCGTGGAGAAACATCCAGGGTAGTAGATTGTCAGAAGTCAGCTTCTGGGCATGGAGTGAGTGCAGAGAGGCTGACAGCTTGTACTCACTAGGGTCAGGTGTGGGTGAGCTGATAGACGTGCTCAACAATGAGCCCAGTTGGACCCGTAGGCATCATTTCATCTGAGGACACTTTGGTTCTCAGTCAGTGATAGAGGTATGACTCCCTTCCTCTCATCCTACTTGCTCATGGAGCATCCCCTCTTGGTGCCCATGATTTTATCCATAAAGCATCAGTGAAGTTATTTTCCTTCCTAAATTTGTCATGGAGAACACTTTCTCATCCCTAAAGTACTCGCACAGAAAAGGGCTTTTATCGTGTGTGTGTCAATCTCCAGCCTTGGCTCAGCTTTTGGGAGTGCATTGGTTTTACTTCTGTCTTCAGACAGTCTTGTTTTCATGGTACAAGACAGAAAAAAAAAGCCTCTGGGAGTGTTAATAACTTGTGCTGGGGATGGAACCCCCGTGTTTACTTGCTGTCATGACTTAGTGTTTGGTTTCTGGGTTGAAGCACAATATTCTCCTTTCTACTATGTTCCACTTTTGCCCTGTTCTCTTGGGACTGGAATACTTTTGTTGTTGTTATTGTTGTAAGACAGCTGATACTAAATTCCTCTGTAATTCGTTCTCTTGATACATAAAATACAAAATCTGCCCCTTTGGTATCTCTTTGAATGCATTTTACCTCTTTCCTCTTGCTTCAGTCACATGCAAGGGCTCTGGTCTCAGACTGTACATAAACTTTTCCATCTGCTCAGAATACTCTTCCTCAAAAATGTGCCTTTGCTCTAGCCTTTTATCTCACTCAGATCTCTCTCTAATTCAACCCACGTGTGCAGTTGTACTACTGTGACTTTCGACCCCATTACCACCCCTTGATTTTTGTCATAACACTCAACACTGTTATTATATCCTACTTAAATTCCGTATATTATATTTGTTTTTGCTTGTTTTCTAGTTATAGTAATGGACACTACTTTGCTCTCTACCATCCATGTATTATTCATTTATTCAGTGAACAACTTTTTCTTGAGTGGCCATCTGTCCACATACTAAGTGTTTGTAAATATATGCTGAGTAAAGATGTAAATAAGCCATTAACTACTGTCAGAATCGAAGGACAGAAATATTCACTCTGAAATGGATCATACATCGGGAGAAGATTCCTAGCAAGGGAGATATTTCCAGTGGATCTTGCAGGATAAAATTGATTTATTTCTGTGGAAGGGAAAAACAGGCTTTTGTAGATGTCACCATGTGTTCTGTTGACATTCTCCCCATTGTCAATTTAGAATCCCAGGGAGAGCCAAGAAAATAAGATCTATACACACATACATACACATGATATAGATATATGATATACATATACTATAAGTTCACTATTCATTATACAATTAGAAATGAATATTGTAAAGCAGAGTGTTACAGAATTTACAAAGATGATCCTTTGGTAGACATGATACTAACATTCTACGTGAAGATTTCAGTTGGAAGATGAGCCTCTGTTCTGATCGTGACTATGAATTAGTATTAGAATCACCACCAAGATTCTAATATTTAGAAAAATCTAGATGGATGAACCTCAGCATCTAGTGAAAGATACTAGAGAGTCCAGCAGTGGATTGGATATAGACACAAGAGCCCAAGTAGCAGCCAAGAAACCATGAAAGCTGAGAGAGTTTCATGGTTGACTGGAAATTTCTTGAAGTATCCACTTTTGTCTTTCAAATGATTGATTTTAATTTTGATATTTATAAATGAATTCATGGAGGGAAAAGATACCATGAAACTCTATCGACCTGGACTCATTTCTAGTTTATAGTCATTCAGTCACTGGACAGTTTTGTACCTTTATTTATATAAGATACTATAAACATGGGTTGTAAATTCTCAGTTAATTGACTGTGATTCTAGACAATAATTCTCAGTGATAGTTAGCTTTATGGGTCAGCTTGGCTAAGCCATGAGTTCAGCCTACCCTGCAGATTTCAAACTTCACTATTGTGATTCAGTTCTCTCACTTCCTACTTTCCCCATACCCCTGTGCACACACATGCAAAACAGAAAGGTGGGGGTTTCTGTTGTATAGAAGACCCCTGAGTAATCCACGGGATAAGCAAAAAAACATCATAAAGTGTTACTGCTCTAGTTGGCAACATGAACCTGGGAGATTGGGCCATAAATGTGAGGCAGACGAAGGTCTTGTGAAATAGCCAACTTTATTCAGGGCATCAGAGAATTTATATTCTGAGGGTATTTTGAGGGTTAAGCAAGGTCATGAGCAAAGTTCGCACAAGTTTAGGCTGTATAGCGTCACGAGGACAACCATGCTTGGAAACACTATCTGAGTAAGAAAAGTAAGCCCCAATGTGTAATCTGAAGCGAACCCACTCCCATTGCTGCATGGGGGTGGGGGGGGGGGGGGGGGGGGGCACAGCGCACATTCCAGAGAACAATCCGTGCTATGGAAGATCAGAGATGACAAGACTCTTGTCTTGTTGACTTGGAGTTTTCTTACAAGCTCTCAGGAATCTCAGCTTCGTTCGTGAACCATATGTTCTGACAGTAAAGCAATAACTTGCTTCTCTTTATCATTTCTAATATAAGCTTAGTCTTTATTTCAGGTAATAGCAATTTATAATTTACTGTGAATCACAGTGTTTTTGTTGTTGTTAATTTAGCTTCTACAGAAATTCTTTATTTTTTTTTTTTTTGTTTAAGAGGTTTTGGCAGGAAATTAGGACAGAGTGAAATTAACCCCGTTTTATTGATGATTTGGAAGGTACTGTACATAAGATCATTATTTCTTCCAAAATCAGCTGGGAAGTGGTGAGGCTGACACTGGCACTCAGATGTCTCAGTTATTATCATCACCATCTTTTCACGTACATTGCTGTTTTGGGGGTATTTGAGAACATTAAATCACAACGGATGATAAATATATAGGATTACATCATAATAACGCATACTGAAAAAGACCATATAGGCATTGTTATCTTGATAAAACATTAGAAGGGCAGTCTTCAAGTACATTATAGAAGAGAATATCCACAGAGAGGGATGACTCTAATGCCTAGTGAGCCATTCTTAGCTATTTCTTGCTTAGGCAAAAAAAAAAAAAAAAAAAGGAAGTTCTGGATTTTGCTTTGTTTCCCTCTTTTCTGAGCCTTAGGCCATTTTTGAACATCAAGAGCATCAAACAGAGTAATGGTTCCAAGTCCTGGACATCAGAAATATGGTGCACTATTTTGATAAAATATTATATCCTTCAGGGATTTACATTGCTCTACCAGGTGCTGAGTCTTAACAGGAGAAATTGGAAGCTTGGATATAGTATTTCTAAGGTAGCCATCTTTGAATAAGTCATAATGATATTGATGGATATCATGGTTTAGTGGACACCTCCAGAGGGGTCCCAGATTTTGAGTCCCAGAACAAAGAATTAGATAGAGACACATAGATAATATAAGCTGGTTATTAGAAAAGCATGATAGTTTATGAAAGGACAATACACTTGTAAAGCAGGTAGTAGGCTACATCAGGGAGAGAGTTCAATAGCTCAAATGGACGTGCTGGACCTTTGTTCAGGTTGAGAACTTTTTGGGGACATTTGCATAGCACTGGCAATCTATCTTACCTATGCTCTATTTCATGGGGTTCCACATACAGCTTCATGCATCAGATGTTTTGTCAACATTTGAAATCTCTACCTAGGGGTATGTATGTTAGTGTTGTGATGAGTCCCAAGTCACCTTCAGACACTGTGAAGTGTCACTGTGACCAATAGCCCCAGTGACCCCAGCCAGTCCTAGCATTTGGAAGGTTTGTAACCTTTCTCTTTGCCAACATAATTGTAGCTCTTCAAGGACCTCACTTTGTGAAGCCCAGCTCTTCTGACTCAGTAGATTTTTCTTGACTTGGTGAAAATTGCAGTGGGACAGTAAGACTTGGCAGTCATAAAACGTTTAAACACCGCTAGTTGCCACATTAGCTAATTTCTACAAAAGTGGCTTCCTACAAAAAACAGTTCCTGTTTTTGTCTACAGTGTCATTTCTCTCTGCTTTCTAGTTGATTGTAGGTTTATCCTTAATTGTAAGGACGTAACAAGAGCTAGACTTTGCATAGATGTCTTCCCTCTCTACTTAGCATTGGAGGCAATTATGTAAAGAAACAAAAGGCAAGTGAATATTAGATTCACAAATAGATTCTTTCTTTCTTTCTTCCTTCCTTTCTCTCTTTCTTTCTTTCTTTCTTTCTTTCTTTCTTTCTTTCTTTCTTTCTCTTTCTTTCATCCTTCCTTGCTTCCTTCCTTCCTTCCTTTCTCTCTCTCTCTCTCTCTCTCTCTCTCTCTCTCTCACACACACACACACACACACACACACACACACACACCCCTTTATTGATTATAGATTTGAGAAATGAGAACTCGTGTTTCACGTAGGTATTGCCAGAGAAATTAGAATTTTACTGTGCTAGTGTTCAGCGGCTGTATCTGATTCATCTTTGCTTCTTCTTCATACATTGCTCCAAAGAGGTTGAGAGGCAAAGAGTGCTGCTAATGGACACTTACAGAGCTGTCGATGAAAAGCAATGGTAGAAAAAGCTCTATTTCCTCAACTTTGGATTAATGGGACAGCTTCATTAAATCACAGTAGCATCAGACTGTGGGAGCACCTGAAATACCTTCCAGATCACAGGCCATTCCATTTCCAGGCTTGTTTGTCAGCATCCTCCTGTACCAGCTAAAAAGGATGCTTTCTAAATGTGTTAGCATAATTAGGACTCTTTTTATAACCAAGGGAAAGTGGGCCATTTCTCTCTCTTTGTGATGTTGATCACCTTCCCAGGAAGCTACTGCAGCTCTATTGTGGCGGTACATCCAAATGTGTTTGCGTTGAAAGCAGCCTGTCAAAGACAGTTCTGGCAGGGTTATTAGGTGACAAGTGCCTTCTTGCGCTACTGAAAGAGGACATTTGTCACACTGGGAAGCACTCTGCATGCTCAGTGTTTTGGAAACATGGATTCTCCTCTTGGAAGCTATGGGCTCTGCCTGAGGACTTTTTTCCTTGGAACCTTGTTTCCTTTTCCGTGATTGAGGGGGCTCTCACACTTTCTATATATTCACCTTAAACTGAAGGGTCCCATGGTGGTGAACATGTTTTCCAGATGAATGTTAGAATGGGAGACCTTCGAGTTTCAGAGGTAACCAAATCTTCAAAGGCACTATTGGTACTGCACACAGTCTACATTTCGAGTCAGTGCATTATCATTCATAAAATATGTAAAGTAGCACTTGTTGCAATGATGTTGTGAGGATTGAAATATATATTTCACTGAAGTACTGTTAATTCCAAAAGATGCAAGGAGAAAGACCACTGATCCAAATCATCATGGCCAAATTAATTAAAGCAAACTGTTTTTTAAAATTCGTGTGCAAGAGTTGTCTCCCTCTAAGGTGAGGTTTGAAGAGATCAGCATTGTATGCGAGGAAGATAATGTTTTTATAGCTCAGGGGTGCTTGGGTGGTTCTAAATGGAGGGTTTGGTGGGAAGAAAATAAGCATCACAAGTTAATCATAACCACTTCCTGAGACAAAGACATGGACACAGGTGGTCATAATAACCTTTTGAAACAAAAGGCAGTTTAGAACCATTTGTAATTAAGGTTAGAGGTGAGGCATAGCCCAATCCTTGAGAAACAGATTTAGTTATAAATGGGAATGTACCTAGACTGTTTTTATTATAAGATGGCTTTCAAGCCCAAGATGGAGGCAGGCTGGTTCATCAGTGCCAAAAAGACAGACAGGTAAACACAAAGATACATTGCTTAAATATGCGACATCAATTTAATGTATAAATATTAGGAATATAGAAAAGTTTCATCACTGTTTCATAAGTAAATGTCCTTAAAAGTGAATATAAGTTTTATATTTACAATGATTTTATGTAAAATAGTAATATACAAATGAATATTTCATTTACCCATGAAATTGATGTAACTTATAAAATGAATAACTTATACTAAATAACATGTATTAAGTCATTTTTTAATCAAGGATGACTGATTTGACTAAAGATCTTTTCCTATTTTGAAATGACCATGTGATACCTCCTGTCCAGTGAACACTTAGTAATGTGATGAGTTCTGCATTTAAACCTGAATTACCTCTTATTCTCTTTGGAAAAAATTCTTTAAAAACTGTAAAAATAGCAATCACATCATATTTTTATGCTCACAATGTTATAAAAGTATAGGTCATCAACAGGAGAAAACTTAGAAATTTAAGAAATACACTGAAACCAGACAAACTTTTTTTTTTTTTAAATTTGTCACCATAAGTCATTGAGGAAGTCAGAAGAGAAATTGAAAGAATTCTTGGAATAAACAAAAGTGGGAGCACACTGCATACATTTCTTTTTTACAGTTTCCCTAGATTTCGATATTGTAGTTACTTTCCTATAGTGTTGAGTACTCCTGCCTTGTTCTGCTGAACTCTCTCTGGTAAGGTCCTGTTTAAAGAAACTTCACTCTTCAAGATCTTGCTACCAAACTTTTGGGAGGTTGAAGTATAGTGGAGCTGAAAGCCACAGAGAAGCACCTGGGTTAAATTTACCCAAAGCATAAAACATAAACCAAGGTATGGGGACTTCCTAAAAACATGGAGCATTCAGAAGTTTCAGTTTAATGTTCTCAAGTTTGGAGTTTAAGGGAGACACTGACGGGCCTATTCTTTGGATACAAAATTTATTAGGAGAGTTGTTGACACCACAGACACACCAGGCAGAGGCTCTGATGAGAGTTTAGATGCATGAGACAGAACTGGGCCAGAATTGTAGGTCTCAAAGGAAGGGGGAAAGTTTCACAGCAAGAGCCGGGATGCAGGCTCTCCCTGGTACTTGGGTGGCAGTGGGAGGAAGAGGATTGTGTTTAACTACCAAGGACTTCTTATGTTCTGGCAGTCTTTGATCTATAAGCTTCCTTGGGAAATCCAGAACCTAATTCCCCTAGAATTTGAATGCCATCCAGGGAGTCTGTTTCCAGACTCATAGCAGGCTCTTTTCTCAGTAGGATGTCTATCTCTACAGCAACAGGCATCCTAGAATCTGCAATAAGATGGCGATAGAGAGGGCTGCACATGGATGTCACTCTAAGCCGCCTCTGATCTGGGATTCTATCACAAGTCACATATATTTTCACTTACCCCTTTCTTCACTTAATCTTACCAGTTTTTCATTATATTTCCAAATCCACCATTCACAAAGTTCCTATACATTCATGTCATGAATGTTGAATGTGCCATTGCTGAAAAGATATCATCAAAATAATCATATGAAAGATGTTTTCTGATCTCTGCCTCTGATTTTTTTTTTATCTCCCAGAATTCCTTCAGGCCCAGCCATATCAACAATGCTCAGGTTTTGCTTCTGGATGTTCATGGACCCTTTTCGTGTTCCTCTTTATACCTTTCCTAGGTCGATCAGAATGACCTAGATAAGTGCCCTGAAGTTACGGGACAAAAGCCGTACTGATGTTCTACAAGATTCTATAAAGATGGTTGACTAGAACTTCATGACTGTGAAAGAAGAGTTGGGAGTGTTCCAGATAAAAAGTGATATTGTCTTGGGATGTCTTTAGCCCCTGAATGCCTGTCCAGACTTCTGTTCAGTGTTCAGTCTAACATCATTTGAACAACAGAGAACTATCAACAACAACAACAATAAACAAAACAAACAAAAATAACATGAGATTTACTAGCTTAGCAGACCACTAACTTTTATTAATCTAAAAACCAATAATGCACCCAATAATATTTAAGACCTGTAGGAAAGCGTTCTCCTACTATGCTGTAAATCACTTACTGGATGTTCCTATCAGCTCATTTGGAAAATTACTTCATTTGCATTTGTAGTAACTCTCTTCTGTCACTTTAAAAACTTCATGAAATATCTTTCAGGTTGGAGTCTATTATTAGGGGCAACCTAAATATGTATTCCCAGGCCATATTCACTTGTTTTTTTTTGTTTGTTTGTTTGTTTGGTTGGTTTTTTTTTTTTTTTTCTACTGCTCAATAGTAAAGTCTTATTCCCTTCGAGGTGAGATCTGTGTTTCACACTGATGTTTATTCAACCTTAGTGCGTCATGTGCATGTACTTACAAGTGTCTTTATTTTTCTACTTAACTTATTCTTTTAGTGATTTTCAATGAATGCCTAATGTGGCATTTGTGAACTCACACATCTAGTAATCCCTCTATTCAACTCTCACGGGTAAACAATATATTGGTGGATATGCAATTCTAGGATCAACATTCTTTTACTCAGCATCTTCCAGGAGTTACTTCATTATTCTCTTTTTACTAGTGGCAGCTACTTTGGGGCCTAAGATGGCTGGCTTGACATCTTATTCTTTGTACACAGTGCCTTACCTTGGACTTTATTTCTTTATATATATTGTATTTTAGACAAGTTGTTGCTGATATTTGAAAATGTTACTTTACTTTGCCTACTTTGTAATTCTAAAAATATATATTATATCGCATTTAAAGTTTTTTTTTTGACATTTTGAGACTTATCTGCCATTCTCGATTAGAACTCTAGCAAAGATGTGTCATTCTATCATGAATATTTTACTACTTATCTTGCCTATTAAATCATTCATATTTTTGAACCTACGCTTCTATCTTGTACTGTTCCATATTAGTGACATAGTACTTTATATGTTTTTGTGTATTTTACATAATTTCAAAAACATAAACTGTTTTACTTTTTTTTCTTTGTAAACAAAAATATTTGTTTACTCAGTATTCTTTACTAATTTATTACTTTAACTGATGCATCAAGCTATACCTGTTTATTAGTCATCATGTGATGTTTATACACAAATGAACATTGTATAGTGCTCAAACAAAAGGGTGTGTGTGTATATGTCTCTTTATCTTTTCTGTAATGGTGTATTAAACACCCTTTGCACACTTGAAATTTCCTGCATGTTATTTCATCTGCAGTCAACATATTATACAATAGCATACCTAGTCTTGATTTCTTTTCCTGCATAACTGTTCACTGGTACTCATTGAGCAACCTTTGCCCATCCATCCCTCCAAACCCTCATTATCATCTGGGGAAGGATAATTTTACTCTCAATTTCCATAGGATCAGCTTTTAGGACTCCAAATATAAGTGACATCAGGGCATATTTTTTAGTGTCATTGAATTATTTTACTTAACATAAGGACCTCTACACTTATCCATGTTGCCACAGATAATGGGATTTCGTCCCATCATGGCAATACAATTTCTTTATGTATGTGTACCTTTTCCTTACCTACCATCAGTTGATGGACACTTGCAATGTTTCCATTTCCTCAATAGTTTGAACAGGACTTCAGTAAACTTTGGGGACAGATGTATTTTTCACAATCTCATTCATTTCTTTTGGATGTAAACCCAGTAGTTGGATGTGTGCTAGTCCTATTTGTGTTTCTTTGTTTTCATAGCCTGGCCATCCATCACTTGTTGGTTTTAGCTCTGTGACATTAGCCAGTTTTGCTGGGCGAAGTAATATCTCATTGCAACTTTGATTTGCATTAATGATGAATGATGTTGAGCATTTGCTACATACTTGCTGACTGTGTGCCTTCTTTTGAAAAACGTATCTTTTTAGGTGTCTTAGCCATTTTTTGTTTGTCTTATGGGATAGGATCTCTCTATGTAATCCTGCTGTCTTGGAACTCACTATGTAGACCAGGCTAGCCTTGAACTCACAGAGATCTCCCTGTCTCTGCCTGTTGAGTGGTGAGATTAAAGACATGTGCTACCACACTTAACCTATTAATCATTTTTAAAAATCTGGTCAGTGACATATTTCCTATTGATTTGCTTGAGTTCCTTATAAAATCTGAATTAATCCCTGTCCAGTTTGTATATTATAAGTATTTCCACTAAGTCTCTTTGTTCTGATGTTTCCATTGTTGTGAAGAAGGTTTTCATTTGCTTTAATCTCATTTGTCTGTTTTAACTTTGATTTTTGGATCCTGTCAAAAATATTCTTCCCATTCTGATATTCTAAATTATTTCTCTTGCTTTCCCCTTGAAATTTCATAGTTTCAGTTCTTGCGCCTAATTTTTAAAGGCATTTTATGTTGAATTTTGTTGTATATCTATAAGCAAAAGCTGTTTTTTGCAAGTAGATTTAAAAATTTTCCAGTGTTCTCCAGAGCAGGTTCTTAGTAACGTGTTGGAGATCAGCTAGGTGTATATGTATGGGTGTGGCTAGAGTTTTCCTGCCTAGCCCACAGTCAGGATAAATCTCTTTCACCTGCCAGTCCCACAGCCGCTCAGACTCAACCAAGTAAACACAGAGACTTATATTGCTCACAAACTGTATGGCCGTGGCAGGCTTCTTGCTAACTGTCCTTATAGCTTAAATTAATCCATTTCTATGAATCTATACCTTGCCACATGGCTCGTGGCTTACCGGCATCTTTACAAGCTACTTGTCCTGGCGGTGGCTGGCAGACAGTGACTCCTTCTGCCTTCCTGTTCTTTTTATTCTCTCTGTTAGTCCCGCCTATACTTCCTGCCTAGCCACTGGCCAATCAATGTTTTATTAGCAACACATTTGCCATACAGAACATCCCACAGCATATGGGCTTACTTCTAAGTTGTCTGTTCTCTTTTATTCTGTCCAACATGCCACTCCAAATGTGTGCAAGTGTATGTGTGCATGCATGAGTGCATATGTGCACACATGTGCACATGAATGCATACATGTGATGCTTTTAATGCCATTATCATATTGTTTTTATTACTATCACTTCATTGTATATTGTGAAATCAGGAAGTATAAAGTCTCCTACTTATTTCTTCTTCCCCAAGATTTCTGTGCCAATGTGGGGTTTTATATTCTGTATAAACTTTACAATTTTTTTTAATTACTGTAAAGAATGTTGTTATTCTGATAGGAATTACTTTGTAGATTACTTTGGTTGTACGCTATTTAAATAACATTAACTTTTCCAATCGGTGAACATAATTTGGTTGGTTGTTTGGTTGACTTCTTTCTTTGCTTCTCTCTCTTTCTCTTTCTTTCTTCAATTTTATTAATAAACAGCTTGTAAATCTCACTGTGGAGATCTCTCACTTCTTTGTTGTAAATTAGTTAGGTATCTCTTAGGTACAATTTTTGTGACTAATGTAAATGAACTTACATGTTCAATTTACTTTTCAAATAACTTGTTATTGTTGCATAGAAAAACCACTTATTTTCCACATTGATTTTGCACTCTAGAATTTTCTGAATGTGTTTACTAGTTGCCATATTATTCAGGTGTTGGATGGAATGTTTTATGAATCTTTATTAGGGTTGCTAGGTGTAGATAGCAATTTAACTGTTTTTTTTTGTTAACTTTTCTGTCATAATATTCTATCACTAAGGAAGTCTATTTATATTTATTTTGTATATTTGGGTGCTACAATAGTTGATGGACAGATGTATAGATAGATAGATAGATAGATAGATAGATAGATAGATGGAATGATGGATAGACTAAATTATTATTTTTTCTTTCTGAATTACCTTCTGTGTCATTTTATTATGACCTTGTCTCTTTTTATTGCTTTTGATTGAGATACATTTTATCTTGTATAAGGAAGGCTATATCTTTTTATTTCATTTGCATATTACCTTAACTGTATTCCCTTGAATACAGAGTTTTGTCCTTAGGGATGAAATGAATTTGTTGTAAGCAAGATATAGTTAAATTTTCATTTTTGTCCATTAACTCATTCTGTTCTAAAAATTTTTAATTCATTTACATTTAATACAATTAAACCTAGGAACATCTTCTTTCTTCCATTTTGTTTTTTGTTTTCTATTTTCTTGGCATATCAATGCCTTTTTCTTTTACAGTTCTATTTATAGTCAAGTGATATTTTCTGGGAGTGTTTTTTGATTCCTTATTACTTTTGATTTTTCCATTATAGTGATTTGCTTTGTAGTTATCATTGAGATTGATAAACATTTTTGATTATAAGAAACTGTTTTGAAATGAATGCAACTTAACAGTAATCATAAAGATAGAAAAAGATAAAAATAGAATGAGGAAAACTGTAGGAAAAATTATCTATGCCTGCATTCTGTTCTTCTCATACTTTGATTTTTATATCCTACATTACAGCTTCTTTTATTTTCTAACACTTAATACATTAATATGACTATAGTGATTTTCATTGATTTGTTGTTTAGCATTCATACTAAAGATAAAATTTGTCTATATTATGCAGTTACAATATTAGAGATAACTTTATTGGCTTTATTAAAACCAATTGACTTTCTTCTTAGTCACTAATGTCTCATTCTACCATTTTTGAAAAGTCCCTCTGGCATGTCTTTATGGGAAAATGTGGCACTAAGTCCTTGTAGATTTTGTCTTGGGAAGTATTGATTTCTTTGTCACTTAAAAAAGACAGCTCCACTAGGTACAATATTGTTGGTGGGTGTTTTTCACTCCAAATATCGTATCCACTCCCCAGAAATTCTGTAAAATTTCTCCTGAGAAACCTTCTGGTGAAGTGGGTGTTTCTTCATTGTCATTTATTTCTTTTTTCATACGGCTTAGAAAACCCTTTTTGTCTTTACATTGTGAACATACCTACAATACATTTTTAGGTACATTTAGTTGAATCTGAATGATGATATATGACTTCCCTATACCTAAGTGTATGTATCCTTTTCAAGTTTTCTATTATTTTTTATTTGATTGAATTATATATTGCAAAAACTGGATTTTAGAAAGCTTTGTGGCCCTTTGTCATTTTCAATTCCCACTAAGACATAATAACTGTAATATTTGTTCCTTTAATCATGTTTTTACATGTGTTTTTTAATTTTCAACCTTTATTATTTTTTACTGTTTTACTAAATGTCTAGTTTTATTTTTTAGTTTTACTACACAGATTATATATTTTCAAATAGCGTATCTTCTAATTTACTGAATTTTCCTCTTCCTTTGATCCTCTGATTTTGATCTTGGTTACTGAATTCTTTATATTGTTCAGAAAACGATTCCATTCCAAGATTTCTGTTTGATTTTAAAAAATACTTCAATTTCCATCATTTCTCCACTAAAGCACTACATAGCTTTGCTGTGCTTCTTGAAATTGAGTTTCTTCAAAACATCTATAAAAAAAACTCTGTCTGAGTGGTCACTCAGCTTAGTTACTATATGGTGACTTTCTGGAGTCTTATTTTTGTCAGGTAGATATAACATCATGATTCCTTAGAAGTTCTTGATGCTTGACCATTGACAGATTTGGTATAATTCCAATTTGGTATAATTCCAGTCTTCATAATGTTACTTCCTTTGTGTTTACTCTTTCATAAATAAGATGCATGCTTTCTCTGTGCCTGTGGTCACTTCTACTATTTAAGAAGATGTATTCCTAAGTCCAGGTTTTTCGCAACCAAGGTTATGGTTGTTGTGTTGTCTATATTTTAGAACCAGAGACCTGTTCTCTTTCCACATATATGGCTGTCATATTGTTCATGGACTAAGAGTATGGCTAAAAGCAGTGGTAGGAAACCAAAAGGATTCTACATAGAACTCAGTCTCACTGGTTTTGAGCTTCTTTATAAGGGCTGGTGACTACCACCTTCTTCTATCAGGTAAACAATGCTTTTTTCTTTCTTCTACTGTCTGAGATTGAGGAAGGGTTTTTCTGGGCTATCACCACCAACTCTGCAATGCTGCATCTCACTATAGCTCACAGCCCACTAGAACAAATGAAGCGTGGAGGCAAGACCAGGACCTACACAGCTAAGGCCTGCCTAATGCTGTGTTGTATACATGTTCTAACAAACCTACAGTTAGTTAAAGATGATTCTGGATAAAATACAAGTCTGTTCATCTGAGATCATGTCTGTATGGTACTATGTGGTAAGTTCAAAGGCTCCAAACATGGTCATGAGACTGGGTTCAGAGATGTTTTTTTTTTTCTCATAAATGGGTTTCAGTGTGTTGGGTCTGATACTAGGCTCCAACTCTAAGGCATGAACTTAAAATTCTCTCCTTCTCCCAAGTGGGAGGCATTTTCTTCCACACTGCTGTTCTTAGATTGGGCAGATATATACAAGTCTTGCCTTCCCACCTTCCTATATTCTTTTCATATTCTTATGCTATAACTAGGTACTTGGAGCCTGCTCCAAGCTTTATTAGCCCTTTAGAAGGGAGTTTGTATGTGAATAGATGTTTAAATTATTGTTCATGGAATGATGATTGCTGGAAGTTCTTAGTCTGTAGCCATTTTGCTCCACCCTCTCAATTCTGCTTGTAGTTGTGCCCACTACTTATATACTTATATTTGCACATGATACGTATGGTAGACTGAAGCAATCTAGACTTTTCATCATTACAAATGTACTATCTTTTTCCGTGCCATAAAAGGTGTTGAGCTAAAGCTAGGTATGGTTGCACAGACCTGTAATCCCAGCTTTTGGGAAGTAAAGTCAAGAAGATGAAGAGTTCAAGCTGCACAGTGAGTCTGAGGCCAGTCTGAGCTATATGAGATATGATCTCAAAGTAGAAAAGAAAGAAAGAAAGTTGGTTGTTATCAAGACAAGTTACAACTTCTCCTGTCACACTGTCATTGTAGTCTGTAGCTCAAATCCCAACACTCAATGCAAATTTAATTATCTTTCCTGTAAAGTGTTGTGTGTATTTCAAATATTTCAACTGGAAGCTATATTCTAGATTAATGGAGTATTTTTATAAGTACCAGCAAAATAATACATTTTTTCCCCTCTAGAAACAGAAGGTTGACTCTGTGTGCTAAAGGCTGTGAATTAAACTGCCTTTTGCTGATTGCTCTGTTATTTTAGGATGTGTTGATTTCAAGACCTAATGGTACTATCCAGGCCAACAAAGGTCAAGCTTGTACAAAACCTGAGGTTTTGTTTGGAAGAATGCAGAATTCTTGTTTGCCTAGTTCTAGGACCTACAGTAGCTGGTCCTGTTGAGTCCAGCACAAAATAAATATAAGAGAGATCTTGTTTAAAAACAAAACAAAAAAACCCTATCATACAGAAAATGCATTGCAGGCACTCAAATAAAAGGTTTTTCCTTTTGTTTAGTGGCCTTCTTCTTGGCCTGTTATGATGTATTTTATTTATATTTGATGGTATTATAAAAATAGAAAACATTTTGTTTTAACCAGAACCAGAGAAAATGCTGCACAAAGTCCTTTACTTGAGAGGCAGATGCACTTCCTACCACCATTCCTGTTGGTTTACTAATGAGTGAGGTGGAAGAGTCATGGATATGAAACAAGAAAGAGAAAGGAAATGCCAGCCGTGTTCCAGAAACCCACTTCCTGCATGAGAAGCAAGTTCCAGTTTTAGAGGAAAGCGTGCATGGCATCTCTCAGCTATGTGTTCACTCTCACTTATTCCTTTGTTCTTAGTTTGCAATCTGCTGTTTTAGTGTGTTCAAACCAGGTAGCTTATCAACAACAGGGATTTATTCCTTATGGCTTTGGAAGGAAGACATTCAGAGGTCAAAGTACCAACGCTATTTAGAAAGAGTTGATTGCCTGGTTCATAAATGGTACTTTCTCTCTGTGTCCTCAGATGGTAGAAGGGAAATATAGCTTCCCCTAGACAAATTCTAAAATGAAGCCATTCTATTAATGAGGGCTTTGTTCTCATAACCTAATTATTCCCCAAAGCTCTAACCCCCTAATAACACCTCATGTCGTAGTCCATTTCAAACTGTGAATTTTGAGGAGTCACATCATTCAGACCACTTGTTCTGAACCTGGGTGAATTCCCATGCCTGTTGAGCTTGCCAGAATTCTGTGACTAAAGAGGAGGTCTCTACAATGAAATGAGCAAATTGGGTGGTAGGCCTGAGCTCATCTATGCTCATGGCTCTGATGCACCCTCTCACAGGGCTTCATTTGCAAAACACAACTTCACAGACAAAATTATTCAAAGTTTCAAGGCTATGACAGCAGACCCCTACACTTAGCTCATAGCTGTTTCCAGAACAAACCCTTAGGAGACTATGCAGGCCATGTACCCACAAGGCATCTATGTTTTAGATAACCTCAAAGATCTTATTTTCTGATGACAAAGGAAAAAAAATGGAGGTGACACAGCACTTGGGGATAAACAGTCTAGAGCCGGCAGTGAAAGTCTTGTTGCTTCTTCAGTGAGGTGGATGCTGGGCCGACAGTTTGCCTTCTGCAATAAAAGACATTGTAAAGGGCTGGTCATTGTTCTGCAAGGGCCTGGAAGAGCTTTGTGTTCTGCATCCAGTTTTGTTATCATTTGCAACCCCGATTCAAATCATGCCAAATGTTTGCCTCTGTGATGACGTGTCTTAAACCCCAGTCATTTTCGTGTACTTCCTGGTCCAAGGAAGCATAACCGTGTTTCTAAAAGGTTGAAGTAATTCATAATGTGATTTAAGTTTTTCTCTCTCTTCACTTTAAACTTCCATGGGACCTAATTTTCTTTCCTTCCCACTGTTAATGAAGATGTGAGACGTTCCCATAGCTTCTCCAGACTCCTGAGTATAGTACCTTTAAAAAGTCTTCAGGTCACAGTTGGTCACAAGAATAGTAATTCAAAAATAACCTCTAGGGTAATGGAAAACCTTTCCATTAGGTGAACATACTCCCCATACTTCAGATGAGGACGTGTGGTGGTAGGTGGTGGGATGAATTTTCCTTTTCTTTCCCCTTTTATCTTCTGTTTTTCTTACCCTTCTTCTGTGTTCTTTCTCAACAGGCTTTTCTGACTTCAGCTGGGTCAGGATGAGGGAATGAGGCAGAGATATGTGGTAGTAAACATAATTGCTGACTGATGCTCATTGGAACTCATCCATATTGGTGTTCTTTCTGGTCTTATTAGATGTCCAACCTGATGCTATTGCATGTTTTGCATGAAAACCCTCCTGATCCAGAACTCGTCCTCTTGTGAGGACATGCGCTGTCTCTTTGGATTGGCTCTCTGCTTCATTGCTTCATACCTGCTGTCTGGTCACACAGTTTATAAATGCTCTAAATATCATAATGGTCAGACAAACAGTTTGTGGTTAATTTCTGGCTAATGTACTGAATCACACAATGTACATTCTCTGAGCTTTAAGGCGTTATCTGTAAATTTGGATGATGGCATCTAATTCAGAGGCTTACTATCAGTGAGGTGACTAACAAATCATTCACCCAGCATCGTATATTATACCTGACCTGCAATTTCTTAGCAAGAATTTATTCCTGGATTTACCCTGTGATATGGAAGGAAACAATGATTCAATTCTAGACCCATCATTGCAGGATCTATAGCACGTAGAAAATTGGATTAAAATAGTCTTCCATCAACCATTAGTAAAGTTATTATTTGGTAGGTAATCCATGGCATTTTCAAAATTTTTTCTTATTTAATTTCTCACGACATAGCAATACTTCTGGAGAACAGGAAATGCATATATATATATTATATATATATATAATATATATAGTATTACATTGCCCTCTTTACAAATGAGGTGTGAGGGATGTAGGAGACCTGGAAGGCATTCTAAACCCTCTCACCCCAGACTCTGAGTTATGTGACCTCTCAGGACTGGCTGTCTCTGCTGTGAGATCATCTGCTAAATGTGTTGAGCTCAACACTATGGACAAGGATGCTGTTCTACATGGTAACAGGGCAAGTGGAGGTTTTAGAAGAGAAACATGTTTCTTGCATATGTTTTCATTCATTCAAGGGACCTTCTTTAGAGATGGTCCAGGGATACCCCTGCTGAGATGCAGGTGTGTTTTGTTCCCAGCCCCCATCGTGGTGGGGACATCTCCTTTCCTTCAGACACTATGGCTTCTCTGAAAATCACCCCGCCGACATGCCAATAACAGAGCAGAACATGTTGACATCCAGCTGTTGCTTTCACTACCAATTTGTTTTAATTGGTCTCACACTGTTTTCCCTTCACTTTTCGTGTGGCATTGATTTTATTCTGTCTGAGACCAGCTTGCGCTGTAAACCTTTTATGAAGGGAACTTGCTGATGTGTGGAAAGTCGCAGGCATGTGGCTGGGCCTGGTTAGGGAATCTGGATATTTCCAACCCCGAACTTAACCATTCAATGATCTAGTTTTCTCATTTAATCTCTCCTTTTAAAAGAGTTGTCCTCAACAATTGGAAGAAAGACAGTTTCCCTAACCAAACCTCTTAGCACCATTTATTCTTCTTTCTGTTTTTAAAAATGAGATTACAATTTAATTCCAACATTTCTGTTTCCATTTCCTCCTTCTAAACCTCCATATACTTTTCCCTGCTCTCTTTAAAATTCATGGCTTCTTTTTATCACTAATTGTTATTGCATGTGTGTGTGTGTGTGTGTGTGTGTGTGTGTGTGTGTGTGTGTGTGTGTGTATTCTTAAGTATATTCTGTTCAGTACTTCCAATACAATACTACTTACTTATATGTTTTCAGGGATGACTGTTTGGCACTGTACAACCAATTGATGTGCTCTTCGCTGGGGAAGGCCACCATTTATTCTTAATAGATAAGCAGCATAGTTTTAAACAGAATACAAGGATAAAGTTTGGAATGAAACGTATTTGACAATTATTGCTCTTGGGGGAAGGCCACATTTGTAGTTTGTGTGATCATGAATAGGATGTTTTGTTCTAATCAGCATCATTAATCAGCGGTTAAGCAGGGCTCAGTACTGAGAGGTCACTAGGGGGAGGACCGAAGTCCAGATGGTGTGATGTGATCCAGACATTTGGGCATCAGTCAAGACTGAAGGTGGTTACAAGGTGACCAAGAGGGAGCTGGCAGCTGGCTTTTGCAGAAGGCTGTCTGTGTTCATATCTGCTGCTGCTAACGATGCAGAGTATTCAGTAGTGTGAGATAATAATTTAATTTATTCATAAAAATCCTTGACATAGAATTTATTAATATTCCATGCTCCTCTGTGACTATCATTTATGCTCAAGATGAAGTTTAATACAGTGCAAAGGAAGATATGCACATGCATATGCGCACACACACACACACACACACACACACACACACACACATACAACTCAAGAAGTGGCACCCGTTAATTTATGTACACTTAAGCAATATTCATGGAGCAACTATTATCTTTATGTGCTATTACAAGTGTCCTAGGGTCATGCAGAAATGAGGTCCTTACCCTTAAAGAACTATAAAACCAAGGGAAGAGACACACTATCGAGAGTAATGTTAATATAAGATATTATGAGATGTCACAGAGGCAAAAAACAAAACAAACAAACAAACAAATAAACAGAAAACAGGACTGAGGGTTTTCCTTTGCAGAATTTATGTAGAGCACTAAGTAATTTTTGAAATAAAAATTGACTTTATTCTATGAGGTGCAAATTAGTTCAGTTATCTCATGTTCACCATCACTAAATAAAAATACCCCAACCCAAACTGTAACAAAAAATAAGAGTCACAGGTTTTTTTAATATCTTGAGCTTAAAATTATGTTATTGTTTATTTTGATATGTAGCATGCAAAAAATATTGGATTGTTGCAGAGTGCAGAACAAATAGACTTCTTACTCTGAAAGTACAACACTGAACAAGAGGTTTACTTTTTTAATAAGGTATCTAGAAGAACAATTTCATCAGTGGGTTGACCATCTGATTACTGGTACATTTGGTAATTTGGGACAAGTGTCAATAATTTACTGAAGTTATTGACACAGCCAGTTATATCATATGTATGAAAGTTTGGAGCCTAATGAAGCCAGTGTGTTCAGCACTCTCCAACTTGGAGGAAGGATGCCTGTAGTCTAGGCAACCAAGGGTGAGTGCTTGTGGATCATCTTTGATCAATGGATTTTCTATGAAATTTCACATGCCCAAGATTCGACTCAGCAAATAGAAATTGACTAATTTGGTAAATTAAGATGTTTTATTCAATGTCAAATTCAGAACCAGGTTAAAAAAATCTTAGTATGTGCAAAAATAAATGACAAGGGCATAACTACCTGTTATTATTAGAAAACACTGAAAATATATTTCCATTTTCCCTCTCTTCCTTCCTTCCTCCCTCCCTTCTTCCAACCCAACCTTCCTTCCTTCTTTATTTTCTTCCTTCACTCCATCTTTCCACCTGCTTGTTTCCCCCAGCACAATGAAGAGACAAGATGCACTACAAAGTATTTTATAGTAGAATTAATGGGATGGTGGGCAGTCCTAGTTCAAAGCATGGGATTCTTGCTCTTCTTTGTATCATTGTATTATAAACATTCCTTTCTTTCTCTTGAAATCTGTCCTCTTATATGTCACCTCTACAACCTCACATAAAATACAATTGTTTTTTTCTAAAGCTCCAGACTGATAGAGACAAAGAGATAAGGAGTGGAACGTGTACCTGGAATGTTCATTTTTTTTTTTTTGTGACAGCTTGAAAATCTTTATTATCTTCTGTTGAAAAGTCCAGATGAAAGCATGAGATAAGGTTTACCTAAAACTGTCGAAATTATAAATTCTCCAAAAGTAGCTTGAAGACTCATCAGAGAACAAAGACTATGTTCTCTATAGGCTGGTGGTTTGAGACTAGGTGATTACTCACAACTGTACCCAAATTACCTTAGGCAACAAGAATAGTCAAGTTCAAAGCAATGTGACCTATTTGTAAATTTCTCAGACTTGAGAGGAACTTTACAGAGCTATGATTAAATAGTAGAAGTTGCCCCTAAGTACACTGTTTTTTTTTCCCCGAGAGGAGAATAATGTTTCTGTGACCTCAGTGCTACATATAAGTCACCCCAATTACAGAGTGCTTGCTAATGATAATAAAATTCAGAAACTTTGGCAGGACGTACAATTCACTAAGGAACAGAACCATAACCAGTGTGAGCTGCCAAATACTTTTGAGGTTGAATTGCTCTGGGGGGGTCATTGTCAATGGGTTTTCATTCCCCCCTTGAATCTATGGCTTCTTTTGTTGGATTTACATTATTTTTGTAACATCATGACATCCATAACAAAAGAGTTCCGATGTAGAAATATTATTTTCTAGAAAAATCCAATATCAGTTGAGTCATTTTACTCGCTAACTACCTCCGACTTTCAATTTACGTGTTTGTGTATAACATGCTGTCTCCAAGGAACTTAAACTCATCTTGTTGGGGCTCATTTCCACTTGAAAGAATGATGCTTATCCCTGTCTTGTGTACTTTTTTTACACTATGTATTCTTTTCTTTCAGTGGTTTAGGTCTCAGTGACCCCAACACCTCATGTAGAATTGTAAATCATCAAGGTGAGAAGTATGAATGATGAGCTTCACAACCAGTGCTCACATCTATAATCACCGTTTTGGGGAAGTTTATTGGAAAGTACCAAAATATAACTGTCTATTTCTATTGATTTTGATATTCAACCTTTTGAATAACTATGGACATGCATTTGTGTTAAATATGTCATTTTAAATCTTTTACTTTACCTTTATTATGACAATTACTAAAAGGTTAATTCAAATTTTCAGCTGAATCCAGCAATTGGAAATGTATTTACTATCACAAATTTGTTCAGAATGGAGATTTTTGGACCAAGCAGGTGGAGGCAGGAGGTGTACAAGCCCAGCTTCAGCTCATGCTGAGTCGAAGGACAGACAACCTGGGGTACATGTGCATTTGTATTCAAAAAGAAAATCAAAGGATGTGTTGCTACTGCTTTGGCAAGTGACACAAGGGAACTGAGAATACGTTTCTGAACTCAGCACCGCTGTACCAGAAACTCAATGCAAAAAGCAATTTGTTTAAATTCTACCAGAGAAGGCACAGATAAGTTCACAAATCTGGCTTCACAGGTTGAAAGTATCACAGTTTCCAGCATGAAGCATCATGGGGAACAGATGTCTATTATGCCAAGGAAGAAACACTGCGTGGAGCTGTAATATTTTTTTGATAGATTGTATTTTTTCATTCATTTAGTCTTTATTTATAATCATTGACTTAACTCTGCAATACAACTGAACTTGGAGAGGAATGGATGACAACGTGGAACCAAGGTCTGTGGTGAGCACAGAAATTCCAGGACATTGCCAGCAGGTAGGCTGGGTGATGCTCTCCTGAGCCACAGACGAAATGGGTTGCTACTTAAGACATACGCCAGTCAAAGAGACTAAGGCTGTTTACTATTGGCAATAACAGTCATCTCCCTGGTCTTACTGTTCCTGGATTCGTAGCACTTCATGACTTCTACAACCATCACACAACCTTTCATCTTCCAAGAGATACACATAAAAAAGAACTTCACCAGAAAATGCTACATTTAAACTAGGAGCCAGAAAGCAAATCTTAAGAAACTATATTCAAAATGGGATCATTGACTGCTAGATCATCATTTTCAGCATGACTGATGAAAAATTGTTTCCAGGAAGGCATTTAAATGTTAAAATAGAATGATTTTCTATTTTATCAGTTAGCATGGGTTCATAACTGCATACAGCCCACCAAGTCAGAGATGTTGTATTTTATGATACTTATAGTTGTGTGTGTGTGTGTGTGTGTGCGCGCGTGTGGTGTGCATTCGTGTCTGTCCAGTGTACACATCCATGGTGGTGCACCCAGAGACTAAGGAAGGACTGCTTCTTCATTTTTCTCCAACTTATTTTTAGAGACAGGATCTCATTGAATCTGGACCTCACTAATTTGGCTAGGGCAGCTGGTTAGAAAGCTCCAGGGATCCATCCATCTTTGTTCTGGGGTTAAAGGCACATGCTACCATGCCCATGCTAATGCCCATGCTCAACTTTTAATAGGTGCTGGGGTTTGAATCCAGTCTCCTTGTTTCCAAAAGTGTTCTATCCACTGACCCATCTTATTAATGCCATTATGGGTTATTGGATTCATATAACTATGCTCAATCTTTTGAACATGTGTATGATCCTACCTTAATTTATTATCTGTAAAACAAATTCATCTCATTGATGATACCAGCCTTGAAAGAAAGAAAAGGAGAATCACTCTATAAATGCAGAACTGCTGCCTGAAGAAATGGGAAGCATTCTGATTTCAGCTTTCTAAAGATGAAACTTTTTCTCCTAATCATCGCTGATCCCTTTGGCCTGCCTTTTAGGATAAATAACTCCTTCTAATTTATTCAAATAATAATATATCTCTGCAGTACTGGGTGATTAATGTATTGTATGTTGTACAATAACTGATTGAATATTATTTCTCAAGAGAGCTAATTTTGCATAGAATTGGTGGCCCATTGTGTAGGGATGGAGGTGCACTGGGATTAGGTTTCCAGGTGCAGATCATGAAATTTGAATGCCGTTGGTTGTTCGTGTGTAGTAAGGAGAAAGGGAGAAGGTCCAGCCGCGCTTCCTCTGTTGTTCTTCCATTCCTTTTCTTGTATTGTCCCCAGTCCAGACTCTGTCCCATCACATGGCATCTTGTTGAAGTGTAGACTACCAGATCGACTCTAGATGGATCAAACCAGGAGTGATTTTTTTTTTTTTACCCTCTCATTCGAATGTGAAAAGTCTTGCTTTACATGGAAGCTACTCCTTGGCATTGGAGTTCTGTAGTTTGCCACGTCTTTATATAAATATGTTTCATATCAGTGTCATGGAAGATGTCTTTCTGGAGTTCTTGGCTATAATTTCTCCCCTGAAAGTTAATTCCCTAGTCATTTCATTGGGACTTGTGGCCCCTCCCTGCTAGCTCTACTGCTGGCCTGGAAATGAGTTTAAGATCCTTTTCTGCTGCTTTGAATTTTGCAGGTGGAGGACCCTGGAAAGGGCTGATGCTGCTCTTTCACTGTTAGAATTCTCCTTCCTTTTCTGAGCCAGAGGGTATAACCTAGGAAAATGCCAATCAGACCCTTTTTCAAATTTACATTCTCAGTGGATGTTGCTGAACTCTTGTTCCCTATTACCATCACTCATTGTCCACAAGAGGACGTGGGGGAATCTCACATAGTAACATCTTTCCTAATAGGCAATTCTCTCAGCAGATTTTCGGTGAAAAGGCTCCTGGTCATTTGCATTTCACTTTAGTGAATTCTGCTGTCTCTTGGCTTCCCTAATGAGTTCTGAGCCTGAGAAGTCTCACAGAAGACAGGGAGAGCTACTGTGAACACAGCAATCCAAAGGCAGACTCTCATGGCTATTGCAATTGAAATGAGCAAATATGTTGTTTTCTGTATTCAAAGGTATGTGGGACCATTGCAGCAGCTTGGGAGGAAATTCTGATAAGTGTCTCATGGTCATGTGCATTTTCTGTAACATAGCTACAGCTGCTTCTACACTGAAATGAACTGTCTATGCTTTTGTATCTGTCTCCACACTCAAATTACTCTAGATTCAGAGAGTTGATGAATATATGATTGTGGTGGGAGAGGAATTTCACCAAAAACCTCTATGAGCCTGAAGATGATTCATAGCATTTTTTTTTTATACAAGTATTCATTTGAATGCCAATTCATGTTGGATATGCAAATGTCAATGTGTTTGGAGTTTAGATAAACTCCCAGAGAAACATAGAAAGGCTTATCACATTTTAATAACTACAAAATCCAAAGCAAAATGCATTCCTTCATTGAGCCTCAGAGTTTCTCCTTTAAAAAACATTTCAAATAATATTTTTATTTATTCTGTGAAAACACAAATACACATGTACCTTAATACCATCTATCCTTCCTCATCTCTGGATTCCCAATCCAGACATCCCAATCACACCTCTCTCCCAACTTCATGTCCTCTTTTTAATATCATTTGTTTATTATTATTATTATTTTTGGCCACTGAGTCCAATTAGTGCTGCCCATATGGAAGTGGGCATGACATCACTCACTAGGGCATGAGCAACCTACCAGTGGCCATACTCTAAATTTTAGAGTCTAAAACTAAATGACTTTCTTCCCATAGCAGCCATCAATTGTCAATAGCTTCTCAACCAGTTGCAGGGCTTGGGAAGATCCTCCTTGCTACATGGTGGATTTTTTTTTTAAACTGTAGCTACTATGCAGCATTTGTCCTTTGGCTAGTGTTGTTGTAGACATTACAAGCTGCTTAAACTGTCCTATACATGATTGAATTTCCTCACTTCCCCAATACTGACTTTTTCCCACAGCAGAGTCTCATTGGGGTCAATGCACTAGTTATGTTAAATAATGGAAAGGAGAAACACGAGCCAAGGCCTTGGAGTTCAGTGCCCTTCAAAGGTATTTAGGAAAAGAACAAACCTAGTAGAATAAAAACATCTCTAAAATTTGTTTTTTTACCCCCCACTGGTATTATGTGACAGAGAGGGGAATTTATTTTTTTAAAAAAACATCTGATTTAATGAGAGCTTTGTGAATGGATTTCAGAAATAGAGAGATCTTTGTAGAAAAGCCCAGCCTGAATCTCAGGTAAGATTCAGGACAATAGGTGGATATTTGGGCATCATGGACATGCATATCTTAATATGTCCATAAGGAGAATGATCTATTTGGAGAAATGGCCCAAGCTGCAACTCCTCTCAAACAACTTGTAAGTGACAAACAGATGATGAGATGCCCATGGTTGTGACTCACAGCCAATGGAAGATGTGAACAGGAAGACAAGGATAGAGTGTTGTGGTAGAAAACATGTCCCCATCAGCAGGGTGACTTTGTGGGCTTAGTGAGGCATTGTTCTGTTTTCTGAATGAGCATGCTTACTGTTTACTTCCTTCATGTTGCTCAATTCACAGACTCTTTTCCTCTTTGTGGCTGTGGGAGGGCATTGAATGCGTAGCGCTCCAGTCCTTGTTCCTGTTATTTATTTTAATCTATGAATCATTCATAAAAGATATAATTTAAAAGGGTTCAGTGTAAATTTTTCTTTAAAAAACATGTAGGGTGAAACTGATATCCTTTTGTATGGCGTATAAGTAACTTCATCTTTTCTTGTTTTTATTCACCTTTTTTTTAAGCTTGAATTTTGCTAGTCTTGGTCTAAGTATATTTAGCAATGCCAGCTGATTGTTGGTTTACAAATATTTTGCATTCTTCTACTCTTCTGAATCTTCCATTATTTTTCCCTCTTAGCATGCTTTGCTCTTTTTTTTTTTCCTTTTCTTTACAACTGTCTAGTCAGTGTTTAAAAAACAACTCAACCATTTTTCTCTTCTGGTTGCTCTCTTCCTGAGTCACTTTGGGGCTCAGAAATGTATCCCATTTGCATTTAGGATATTGTGTCTGTTTTAGTTTGCTTTCTGTTGCTGTGACAATGCATCATGACCCAAGGCACCTTGAAGAGGAAAGGGTTTATTTGGTCATCAGGAGAAGCCAAGGCAGGAATTAAAGGCAGGAACCTAGAGACTGGAGATGAAGCAGAAACCATGACAGAAAAAAATGCTTTTTGACTTGTTCTTCATGGCTTTCCCAGTCTGCCTGCTTTCTTATTCATCCAAGGACCACCTGACCCAGAATGGCATAGTCCACAATGGTCTGGGCCCATCCACACCAGTCATTAATCAGGAAAAAAACCCACAGGCTTACCTACAAGCGAATCTGATAGAGCCATTTTTCTCAGTTGAGGTTCCCTCTTCCCAAATGACCCTATGTTCGTTCTAGTTGACAAAATCAAACCAATACACAAATATAAACCTAAACAACACACTCCCAGTATCTCTTGTATATTATCCAATCACAGTGGTTCTCAACTTCCCTAATACTGTGACCCTTTAACACAGTTCCTCATGTTGTAGAAACCCACAGACATAATATTATTTTTGTTGCTACTTCATGACTGTAATTTTTCTACTGTTGTGAATCATAATGTAAATATCTGCTGTGTGACTACAGTGAAAGGCTCATTCAGTCACTAAAGGGATTCTGAATCACAGTTTGAGAACCAGTGTTTTAAAACATATTTGCCTTTCCCTGCTCAAATGGATCCTTGTTAGGTTTATTGTCCTGTTAGTTTGAGTCCTTCTTGAGATTATTCTCAGTCCATAATACAAATCTGTACTGAATTTGTTAAGTAGAGGTTTAGCTTCATAAATAATCCATTTTAATGTTAATTTACTGAGTCCATATGTGTGTAGAGACCCTTATCAGGCACTGTGAAATGATTGTACTATAAGGTCACTGGGTGAGTTAAGTCGAAGCAACTTTTTGCTACAATGACTTGGTAAATATTGTACTTGTTCCTGAATCATAGCAAACATTGATAGAGCACATAGGAAGCCAGTAATTGAACATGAGGTCTGATTTTATATATTCCTAATTCTGCTGCAGCTTACATTAATACTTAAGGCAGACTGTCTCTACTAGAACATTCTGCTACCCTGGGAGGAGATTGCCTTCATTAGTGTCTCATAAATGGCTTCAGGAGGTGAGGGGGATGTCGTTCTTTATGTTATGAATATGTGTTGCTCTGATTGGTTGATAAATAAAGCTGTTTGACCAATGGAGAGGAAGAATAAGTTTAGGTGGGGCATTCTAACTAGAGAGACAGGAAGAAGGCAGAGAGAGATACCAGCCCACCCAAGGAGCAACATGTAATGGGACCCAGGTAGAGTCACAGAAAACATAGCAAAAGATAGACTAATAGAAATGGGTTAATTTAAGATATAAGAGCTAGCTAGCAGGAAGTCTGCCATGGCCATAGTTTAAAATTAATATAAGCCTCAGTGTGTTTACTTGGGTCTGAGCAGCTGTGGACCAAGCAGGGCACAGAAAAACTGTCAGCTCCAAGGAGGTGCATGTATCTGCACTACATTGAGTGGTTTTAATATCTTAGTAACTTGGAAACCATGTCACTTAAACTCAGCATAACTTTTTCAATGAATGAATAACTTTTTTTCACAAAAGATTTACTTTAAAAAAAAGGAATTTTTTGAAATGTATTCTACAAAGAAACTTAAAGCAAATATGAGAAAATGAAAAAATATTCAGAATACAAATGGCACAGGTGTTTTCTCATAGCTTATGTTTTATTACTCTTCCAGGAACAAGGCTTATCACAGATATTTCTAACAGCTGCCTGGAATGATTTTGTAGACAAGCTGCTGATAGAGATCTCTGACTTCTTTTTTAAAAATTTCTCTTATTTTTGAGATTACAAAATAGTTACATCATTTTTCCTTTTCTTTTCCTCACTTCAAACCATCCAGTATACTCCTCCTTACTCCTTTTCAAGTTCATGGCATCTTTTCTCATTAATTGTATTATATATATATGCGCAATATATATCCATTAATAATGTAATAAACATAATTTACATATATATATGTAAAACATTTATATTTCTAAACATGTAAGTAAATCCTGATCAGTCTGTATAATGTTACATGTATGTATGTTTTCAGGAATGACCATTTGTTATTAGATAAACCAATTGATGTGATCTTCCCTGGGGAAGACTATATCTTCCACTTTCTGCATTCATGGCTGAATTCAGTTTTAGGTCACAGCTACAACAAATAGTCTGATTAAGTTGCCTGTTACATTTTCAATTAACCTAAATCAAAAGTATAGGTTGTATTTTCTCCAGTGTTTCCATTCTTGATCATTTGCTTTGTTGTCAAACTTAGATGACATTTTAAAACAAGGCATAATCTCCTTATGTCTAGACTAAAGTGTAAGCTTATATATTGTATATAACATTATAATTACGTATAATATATAAAATTATATATGGCTTATATATAAAAGCTTACATATTAGTATATATGTATGTGTGTGTGTATATATATATATATATATATATATATATATATATAGTAATTTCAGAAGAGAATTTTCTACTGCTATTTCAATTACCTTTCTCCCAGTAAACTTGTATACCTGCTTTTGATCAACAGAAAGAGAAGAAGAAACCCTGGCATTAACCACCTTGTTTAGAAATTTTATGTATATATAAGACTAACTCTAGAAGATATATGCTCACATTTTACTATAATTTTAAGACAGGTAATGTCGTAGGGTATAGCATGTTGTTGTTGTGTTAAAGTATTAATTCAGCTCCTGTGTCACCTTCTGGTTTTCTCTTTCTGCACTAAAGGGAAAGTCTTTTGGGACTGGAGAGATAATTGAGCAGTTAAAAGCACTCACTGCTCTCGTAGAGGTCTCATGTTTGGTTCCCAGCACCCCCACGGCAGCTTACAATTGTCCATAATTCAAATTTAGAGGATCCAACACCCTCTTCTAGGCTCTGTGAGCAGCAGGCATGCATATTGTATATAAACATAAAAGCGTTCATATGCATGAAATAATAAAAATAAATATAGTCTGCTGTGAGATTGTGTCCCCTAGTAATGTTGGAAGGTATACCCAAACCCCCAACAAAATTATTACTCAAATGTGAGCTGAATAAGGATGACACCAATGAATATGCCAAACTGGATTGGGAAAAGCCCATGAGGCCTCAACCCTACCCCAGGAATTCCAGATAACTGAGGAAAGATGGGAATGGGAGTGGTGGTTTTCTCCAGGGAAAAGCATACCAACTGGTTATATAGTGCCAAGTGTTCAGCCCACGAAATATACACAAAAGTAACATTATGGTTATCTGGGGGAATATATATGTATGTATAAATACATACATGCAGACAATAGCAATTGATGAAAAAAAGGGGCAACAAACTTAAAGGAGAGCAGGAAGGGGTATATGGAAGAATATATAGGGAAGAAAGGGAAGGGGGAAAGGTGGTAATTAAATTATAATCTCAAAAATAATAAAAAGGAAACAGGAAAAAATTAAATACAAAAGAAAGTCTTCACTGCTTTTCTGACTTCTTCCCTCCCTCCCTCCCTCCCTCCCTCCCTCCCTCCCTCCCTTCTGTCCTTTCTTCCCTCATGATTGGATGTATGTTGAGCATACCCACCTGGTTTGGAATCACGACCCCTTTTCCTTAGTGTGCCCAGTGCTGTGATTACAAGTGTTCTCACTGTGCCATTTTGGGGTTGTTTCTTTTGGTTCCTGTTCTTCCTGATGAACAGTATCGGCCAAAACTCACATTCAACCACACTAGTCATTTTGTGATATTCTTCTCATATTCACACCCACACACCCACACATGGAAAAAAATTAGAATGGAAACATAATACACTTAAGTTTTAACTTCTCAATAAGTTTAGGACTTCCACACTTAATGACTTTATGAATAGAAATGAAATGTTCATGCGATTCTGGTTCTGTATGGCCACAAAAACCCATTGTTTCTTAAATGTGGAACATTTTTATGTGATTTCAACTTTCAGCTTCATTGGGAGACTAAATAAATGGGTATATCATGTTGTGTGATATTTTGTTTGTGTTCTGACAATAAAGCTTGCTTGGAGTTCAAGTTAACTAGTTAACAGGCGGTGGTGGCTCAAGTCTTTAATCCCAGCACTTGGGAAGCTCACACCTTTAATCCCAGCACTTGGGAAGCACACACCTTTATTCCCAGCACTTGGGAGGCAGAGAGAAGAAGTGATAAGGTGGGGCAGAGACAGGATCTCAGCCCTTTGGGTTGGAGGATCCAGAGAGGTAAGAAATCACCGGTGGCTGCTTCTCTGCTTGTCAGGTCTTTCAGGTTATTGCCAAGATATCTGACTCCTGGTTTTTATTGATAAGACTAGTTAGGTCCATGCTTTAGTATCTTCCACAACCCTCTTACCCGAGTTACCCAAATTTACATAGTTATTGTGTAGATCTTAGCACTTATATTAGGGGTCATTTCTAGTTGTTGCCTAGCTGTTTATAATTGAACTTAATTATAATGCATATCATTACATATTTGTTTTTTTTTTCTTCTCATGTAACATCAGAGAACAAATTCAAAATGTTACTTTGGATGCTGTCCTCCTCAGAAACCCTACCTTCCTGCCAATCCCTTAACAGAACGTTTTCCTCATGTTCCTGCTGTGGGACAATAATGTACACTGATTTAATAAAACACTGATTGGCCAGTAGCCAGGCAGGAAGTATAGGTGGAATAAGCAGACAAGGAGAATTCTGAGAAGAGAAAGGCTGAGTCAGGAGAAGCCAGCCTACCATCCAGGGAGCAGCATGTAATGACACACAGGTAAAGCCATGGAATGCATGGCAACATATAGATTAACAAAAATGGGCTGAGTTTAAGTGCAAGAGCTAGCCAGTAATAAGCCTGAGCTAATGGCTGAGCAGTTTTAATTAATATAAGCCTCTGTGTGTTTACTTGGGTCTGAGTGGCTGTGGACCGGGTGGGACACAGGAAAATTTCAGCTTCATGTTCCTTCCTCTATCTCTCAGTCATTGTAAATGTGACCTCTTTCCTTCACACACCATCTCTAGGAATTCTACTTAGTTTGCTTCTATAGTCAGTATTCTCCTTTTTGTTTTCTGGCCAACCTTATATTAACAACTAACTAACTAACTAATTAACTAACTAACTAACTAACTAACTAACTTATATATCACTACTAACTACCACAGTGTAGATAACGTGTATCTATAGCTAACCCCTTTTTTTCTGTATAACGTCACGAATGGTTACCTCCTTATTTGTTATTCATTGTGTTCTTGAAATCCTTCGATGTCTTTTCAACCTTGATCTGGCCAAGCTAAGCACATTATCATGCTCGTTGGAAAGTTTCTTATTTCTTTGTTTTCTGTTTCAATGTCAGAATGAATTAGTTGTATAGAGAGACATAGAATTCAGGCCTTTGGGTTTAAAGTACAAACAGTAGGGAAATAGAGCACCTGTGGAAAAGATTGAAAGGAAAAATAGATACTACATAATGGCTAAATTCTTCTACAAGAATTGTGTAAAACAGATGAGAATGCTGATAGTGAGACAAATGGAAGCTACCTGGACTTCCATATAAAATCCCCCGAAAGACTCCTTACCAGAAACCCAAGGGCCACTCGTAGACTGCTGAGATTGGATATGTAAACACAATAAAGCTATAATACACTTATTTTTCATAGTAGCCTAGACTTTGTGTAACTAAAAATAAAATTTAAATATTAATGATCCTTTTGTCTTTCAAGTCATTTCATAAAATAAAAATCCATTTTATAAAGCAAAGTGGATGTGGAATACATATGCCAGTGTCTTGTGCCGTGGGTCCAGGAAACTCACTTTCCAAGGTGGTGGGCAAGACCTGTGTTTGCCCCCTTATGTGAACTCACTTTAGACACAGCAATTCTATACCTGGCCATAGGTTATGTGATGCTTCAGCCTTCTGTGGTATACCTACCAACTTTGCCATAAACATTTTCACACCAGATAGACTTTTTATGTTCTTGAAATCATGTTAGAACCCAAACCCAAATAACAGGAGGGAAAGTTGGGTCACTCTCCCTCCTCCGCCAGCCAATTGTTTTTTCTTTAACAGGTTTATAGTAAGCATGCCTCAAGAAATCACAAT
The DNA here is from genome assembly GCA_902168405.1 of Peromyscus aztecus. NCBI lineage: Eukaryota > Metazoa > Chordata > Mammalia > Rodentia > Cricetidae > Peromyscus > Peromyscus aztecus. The sequence continues at coordinate 13,556 of CABHPQ010175263.1, read as the reverse complement.
GGTAAAGGCCTATAAATGATTGTTCTACAGCTACAGTGTGTGAGCTGAGTCTGTTTTAAAGATCAAACAAATAAAAGCACAGAGCCTTATGCCCTGGAATGCTGCTAATGCCCTTCTCTCCTGAGCTCCCACAGAGCCCTGGCTGGTGACACCATTGGAGAATATATGAGCTAGAAACAGGAGAATCTGTTTTTGTTTGTCTTGAAAGGTGCTGTGGTGCATTTGGTATCATCACTTGTGAGGGTTCATTTAATTCATTTCTCAGGCTGGACTGACACTCTTTTGGGTTTATGCATATTCTCTAATTTGCTCTTCATAGATTAGGAAGAAGAAGCTCATTATCTTCATTAACAGCCTTGTGTTTTGGAGATGAAAAAATTCAAGTAACTTCAAAGTTCATGCTGTGAGTAAGTGTTAGAACTAGACATTTTGTCTCATCCTTTTGTTCAGAATAGAGTTTGGGGGAATATTGTTGAGAAAGAGCATTGCATTAATGGAGCTACAACTTACGGGTAGAGAAAGACTCAATTGGGAAGTAGATAACTAACAAAACAGCACACATTAATGGGAAGATAAAAGTTCACAATGAAAAAAAGACAGGGTAAAGGGGCATGGAGTGATAGGAAGTTCTTCCTTTTGTTTTCCCTTGTCATTTCCTCCTTTTACATCCATTCTTCCCATCCTTCTTATTTACTTTATAGTTTTTTCAATTTGTTTGGTCAAATGAGCAGTGTTAGATTTATATTTTTGCATCTTTGTCAATATTTGGCATTTATTTCAAGGTCTGACATGTAGAGCTTGGAAGGACTCTGCCCTCAACAATAAATATCCAAACAAGCTGCATTTAGAGTTAGAGGCATTAAAAAAAGTGAGGTTACATGGGAAACCATTGTTGTGAAGTCTAGAAAGAGAGGGTTAACCATTACCAGGGCTGAGATCTCCCAAAGAGGAGCAGAATCCTCAGAGCCAGAAATAGGCAGGAATATGGCTATTCTGTGGAGTTGCTGGAATCTGAATGTGGACTTATTTGAAAGCTAAAACTTCTTGGGACCTAATCTTGCATATACAAGTGGTATCATCTTTTCCATGTCCTTAACCCCTAGCATTTCTTCTAGATTCCCAAAGAAAAGTTCAGTTAACAAAACTCTCTGTTTCATGTAGTTATAGGGATTTATCAATTTTAATACATTCAGAGTTCTCTAGCCTGAATAAAACTTCTTTTCCTAAGTCTAAATGACACAAATTAAGGAAATTAAGCCAATATAGCCTTCCCTAGCCCCCCTGCCTCATATGGAGGAAAGGACAAAAACTTATGAATAGTTCTAAAGGTGATATCTCAGGAAATCAAGCCCACTGAAAAACTGAGAAATATAAGATTATAGATTGACTCCTTGGTTGATGTTTTACCACCATATCAACAGGACTTCCATTTATCAGTAGAGTCAACATAGGGACGTGTGAGACACAGATCCTACTTCAGAAATCCTCAGAGAAACACACAAACAGTAGAATATAAAAAGCAAGTATATGTCTGCCATAGAAACCAGAGAAAGGCAGAGACTTGGCATCTCCACCTACAGCAAACATCAAGGACAGCCCAGCTCCCAGTCTATGGCCTCATTCTAAGGTTATCAGATTACTCGGTTTCTATAAATTGCTACATTTTAAAATGGTATCGTCAGCTTACAAGAACAAATTATAAATATAGAAGTTCAAACTTAGTAGACAAAACAAACATTGGAAACAGCGAGATATGACATAGATGTTGAGATTATGAAATATAAAAATCAAAATAACTATGACATATTTTTAAGGATTCTAATAGGAATAACATATAATATGAAAGAATGAGTACACAGTACAAGCCAGGAGTCATGAAATTTCAAGAAAACAAACCACTGTGATAGAAGTTAAGAGAGTCTTAGGTATGTCGCTGGAGTATTCCTGTGTCCACCCAGCTCCTGCAGCCACTCAGACCCAATTAAACATAGAGACTTATATTACTTATAAACTGTATGACGGTGGCAGGTTTCTTGCTAGCTAGATTTTACATCTTAAATTAACCCATTTCTATTAATCTATAAGTTGCCACATGGCTTGTGGCTTACCGGTACTCTACATCTTACTTCTCATGGTGGCGGCTGGCAGTGTCTCCTGACTCAGCCTTCCTCTTCCCAGAATTCTCTTCTCTGCTTATCCTGCCTATACTATACTTGTTGCCTGGCCACTGTCCAATTAGCATTTTATTTGTCGATCAATCATAGCAACACATTTTCACAGCATACAGAAAGATATCCACAGCATGGATGGGTAGGGTCATCAGAACCAGAATATCATTGCAGGAAGATGATTACATTTGAGATCTGGTTTGGAAAGCATGGCCTGTTGGGTACTGAGAAGATTTCTAAAGTATCTGTGCACATGTTAGAATTCATATTCCTATTTTTGCCAATGCTTGCTTTAGGTTTTGCCATGGTGGATGTGGAGTTCTTCTGGAGTTCATTTTTTACTTCTAATGCATGACATATTTTGTGCTTCAGCCAGAAGCCCACATAATTAACTAGGACTGCTGCACTAACTTGAATAAGATCCTAAATCCCCCAATAAATGCTGCATCTGGATTACAGTCTCAAGTCCTAGTAATCACTTATTGATAAATCTCATTGGGTCCCACAATGTGTGTTCATATCCCAGATGTTGGTCATGAAGTATGATCCACTAGACATCTGGGATCCATATCAATACCATTTGTCAGTTGTTTCTTACTTCCTTTTGTGAATAATTCCATAGGTTTTGCAAAGTTGAACTCTTTTATCTGCCTCCCAAGTTTAGCAGAGATTATTCTGTGTATGGGCTTCTCATATCTAAGCTATTTGGTGGGAAACTGCACATATAGAGATCACCACAAATTTGTTTAGTGGTAGGTACTGTTATGACTAAATGTCAACCTTTTATATTGTTATATTTGAAATGGATATAGCTTGTCTTCATTTTTTTGTGTGAGACTCTTGTAGACAAGCACCAGCTATCTTATTTTGAGCGACTCTCCAAGAACCTTGGCATTAAGGGAGTGTATGTGTCTCTTCATTATTTATTAGATTATTTTGCCATTTATTCAATACCTGTTGTGTGAAAGACATACTCTTAGATGTTTTCAGAGACAATTACTCTAGGGATTTGCTTAATTTAATATAAACTGTGTTTTGTAGAACATACATGAAAATGAACTGTTAAAAATGCAGTTTGTAGACATGTGACAACTCATGCTGGTGAGGATGTGGAGCAAGGAGAACACTCATCTATTGCTGGTGGGAGTGAACACTTGAATAGCCACTATGGAGATCAATATGGTGGTTCCTCAGAAAATTGAGAATCCAGCTACCTCCAGATCCAGCTATACCACTTTTGAGCATATGCCCAAAGAATGTTCTATTCTACTACAAGGACACTTGGTCAACCATGTTCATTGCTGCTCTATTCACAATAGCCAGAAACTGGAAATAACCTGGATGTTCCTCAATAGAATAGTGGATTAAAAATGTCATACATTTACACAATGGAGTGTTACTCAGCTGTTAAAAACACACAATGATTAAATTTGCAGTTAGATGGGTAGAACTAGAAAAAAATCATCATGAATGAGGCAATGATGTAGCACAAATTCTAATTGGTCTTAATAATAAAGACCCAGAGTCAGGGTAAATGCTGAAAGATCAGAGAAGTAAAGGAATCAGCCACTAGAGAGACTACTTACCTCTACAGAATCCTCAGACAGAAAAGGGTGAGCTCCTGTCTCTTCCCACCTTATATTCCTCTCTCTGCCCAGCGATATCACTTCCTGTCTCCACCTCCCTAGTACTGGGGTTAGAAGTGTGTGCCTTTCCCAAGTACTTGGATCCAAGGTGTGTGCCACCACTGCCTGGCCTCTATGGTTAACTAGTGGCTAGCTCTGCACTCTGATCTCCAGATAAGCTTTTATTTGTTAGGGCACAAACAAAATGAACATTTACCCCTTTTTGTCTAAAATAAAAAAGAAGGTTATAACTAATATAAGGAAAACTATACATAATAAGTATAATAACTATATTCAATATATACAGGCAATAGATACATCAACAACATCTAATCCATTAACAATTGACAAGTTCAGAGAAAATACCCCATATCTATCTTACTTTGGTGACTACAAATGTTTGTACTTAATTCACTTTCTATTCTAACTTGCATTACCAAAACTATCTTTTTATGTCTCTCAACTTAATACACTTTATATTTCTTTAGTGAATTTCTTTTCTGAATATGGTAACAAGGAAAATTATAACTATAACTATAAAGTCTTCAACTTGATCAGAGACCTGAGAAGGAAATAATATTACCTGAGTGAGCAGGAAGTGAAAGCATGTGACTTCTAAAAATATGAGAAATGGCAGAAACAGCTGGCTGCTCCTGTGTAGAACAGGAGAAGTTCTCTGCACTCTGATCTCCGGGGAAGCTTTATTTGTTAGAGAGCAAACAAAATATCGCCACATAACTGAGACCCAGAAAGATAAATATGATATATGTTTGCTTATAGGTGGATACTAGCCATTAATTAAATGAAAACAAGTAACAATCCCTAGACTCAGAGAGGTTAGTTATAGAGGAAAGGTCTAGGGAACATACATGAATATCCCTGGGAGGGGAAAATAGAATAGATTTTATGGGAACTAGTGGTAGGAGGATCAGCTGGGGAGGGAGAGGGGAGACAGAGTCGAGGGAGAGAATTTAGGGAGAGACAGGTGGACTTGAGGGGCATTTTCACAATGATATGGAAACCTAGTGCAGTGGAAACTGCCTAAAGTATATGAAGGCGATCCTAATAAGGTCTCCTAATAATGGCGGATATGGAGTCTCAACTGGCCCTCTTTTGTCATCAAATGAGGCTTCTAGCAGTGGGACTGGGTTGCATTCAATTGAGAGTTGTTGGGCAAGGGGATCTCACGGAAATCTCCAACCAACCTAGGCTGTTGCTAAGACAAAGAGTTGCCCTCCAAAAACTGACAGTGGGACCCATTGCTGAGGACAATGCCCACATAATTCATTCAACATGGAGAAGTCAAGCTGATGCCTACATGAAACCTTCACCCCCCACATACTAGTGTCTTTGGTGAGGGAAGGTAGTATGTAGGTTACCAAAAGAGAAACAGAAACAGCAACCAGCCATAAAACCTTAGACCTATAATCTGTGCTGCCTGTAAAATGCTAGGGTAATAGTGACACAGAACTTGTAGGAGTAGCCAACCAATAGCTGGTTTGACTCAAGGCCCATTCCACTAGAAAGAACCCATATCCAACACTGCTTGGGTAACTAGCAACCAGAGATTAGATAGCTCAGAGACACAGGGTAAAACCAAATACTACTCATTAAAAAAAAAGTATCAATGGACTCCTAATGATATTCAGCTGTATTCATACATCAGTGGCTTATTTATTCATCATCAGAGAATCTTCCTCCAGCAACAGATGGGGACAGATGCAGAGACCCACAGTCAGAGATTGCAGAGAGAGTCTAAACAGGGTTTCTCCATCAAATTCCTCCTGTCAGGGAACCCAATGGAAGAGGAGGTGGAAAGAGTGTAAGAGCCAGAGGGGATGGAGGGCACCAGGAGAACAAGGCCCTCTGAATCAACTAAGCAAGGTGCGTTTGAACTCACTGAGACTAAAGCAGCAAGCACAGGGCTTCCATGGGTGTGCACCAGGTCCTATGCACAGATAGCATCGCTTTTAGCTTAGTATTTTTATGGGCCTTCTGAGTGTGAGAATGAGTGAGTCTCTAATTCTTACTCCTCTTAGGACTCTTCCTGATGGGCTGCTGTGTCCAACTTTGGTATGGTAGTTTGCGCTTTATCTTATTATATTTTATTTTGTCATGTTTTGTTGTTATCTCTTAGAAGCCTGTTCTTTTCTTTTTTTATTTCCTCTGTTGTTGATTTATACACACACACACACACACACACACACACACACATATATATATATATTTAATTTTAAATGTCGAATGTCATTTATTGAAGGGGGGGAGGAGGTCTTAAATACAGGCTTACAGCACAATGGGGGGACCCCTGAGGGCAGAAGTTCACTACTGATGTTTTACAATCTTGCTTCTAATCTGTTAACTCCCATTATTCAGGATACACAGACAAGGAACTTCTCTTAAGCATTCAGGAGGGTGGAACCTGGCAGGGAATTAGCATAGGGAGGATATCAAGGTCAAGGTGCGCAAGCAAGGCAGCAGTTACCCAAAACGGGGGCCAGGGCCCTACAGGTCCCCCTTTTATTGAAAAATGAGCTTCTGACTTGGGTTGCGTGGGACGTCAGCAGGTCACCTTACCCGTCATGGAGACGCCTGCCCAAAGCCTGTTCTTTTCTAACGAGAGACAGAAAGAGGGTGGATCTGGAGGGAACGGGAGGTGGGGCATAATTGGAAGGACCAGAGGTGGGAGAAACTGTAGTCAGGATATATTGTGTGAGAAAAGAATCTATTTTCCATAAAAGGAAAAATGCCGTTTGTAACTACAAATTAGAAGACAAAATTGGGCAAGTCACTTTTCTAGGGGATTCAGAGGTATCACAATGGTTTTTGATGGTTACAAATTCCAGTCTGATTTAATGTTATATGAGTATGTTTCCAGAGCACAATATTACATCAACCATGTTTATATCAAATAAGAAAAATAAGACTTTCATGACAGTTCTGTGCACTGCAAGGTGGTACTGGTTATAACTACCTATGATGTCAGTGGAGGAGAGGGTCATTTACATTTCTGAAGAAAACAGAGCCTTAGCAAGCATCTGCCATTCTTTCAAATTTGCAGTCTCGGTGGGCAGTGCATGAAGGGTCTTATTCTCATGGCTTTGTTTTCTGTCATGTCTCACACAGCACCTAGTTATTAATTCTTTGTGCTCTTGGTTTCTTCCAAAGTCTTAGTAACGTGCAAATTAATATTTTATTATCTCACAAATGCTTGTTCTGTGATGAAATTTACAATGCTCCTGTAGTTGGCTTTGAACATGCTTGGCTCTGTTGTGGTAATTGCTGCCCATGATTGATGGTGCTGGAGATGAGGGCAAAAGGAAAGGTAAAAGAGAATATGCAATTCAGTTTCTACATTACTATACTTCATTATTCAGGTTTCATGAGGGCTTCAAGAAGTCCTTTGTACAATCAACCATTACTATGGATTATTAAGTGATTGCTGATCAAGTGAAGCACAAGGTATCAGATGCAAAATTAGACTTGAGTGACGATTTACAAAGCTTACAATTTTAAATGTTAGATGTGGAAGCAAGACATCTACAAGAAACAGTCCTTTATTATTATCATTTGTAATGAATAATATTCATGAACAAAACACTTTGGGGGATACTAAGAGGTTAACAAAGTGGAGTAAGACAGAGCTTGTACCTCAAAGATGTTTGCTGTCTGGCAGGATATGTACACATGTAAAAATGTGGCTGGAAGTAAACAGAGCTGAATGGAATAGGTGCAAAAGCAACAGATGGACTTTGTTAAGCATTTGCAATATTCTACCCCTCATGTGTTTTAATGCAGCCTTCTGGCAAAGTGGACATGATTATCCCCAATTTGTATACAGAAAAAGGCAGGCTTAGAAGTGTGTGAAGGAGCTTGCTCAAGGTAGTAGAACTCATAAATAGCAGAGACAAGATATGATATCTCAGGTAGGCTTGATTCCCACAGTCTGCATATGAGTTTACAGTAAAACATGGTGGAGAAAGCAGCTTGTGCTTACGGCTACTGCGATGCGGGGAGACTTGAGAACAGAGGCTGCTTATCCAGTGGGGTTAGTTGTTAGTGATAAGATATGACTGCTCTCCCACTGAGGGTATCTGTACTCAGAAAATACAACCACTCCCACCTTTTTCCTCTCTTAAAAGAAACACACATTCTCATATCACAGTGAGGTTAGGGAGCCCAGGCCTCCTGTCTCCACTGCCTGTCTTTTATTTCCCCCAAAGACAAAAGATCTCTGCAAACTATCACCAATACCGTTTAACTCCCTTAGGACTTATTTTTCCCAAACCTTATTATTTACTCAGTTCCTTAGATCCTTTAATCCAAGCCTTACCTCAAGAGCACACACATCTCTACTGTCAGCAGAAATATTTATTCCTCTTTATAAATTATTAATTTAACTTTATGGCTCAGAACTAAGTATCTCATGAATTTTGTTATCATGAATTAGTAATAATTCTGTACGTTTGTACAATGCTTTATAATGCTCTTCCACATAAATTATCTTATTTAATTTTTATAACCATCTAATGTGTTAAGGAACTTTGATATTAATACCCCAAATTTAGTCATGAGGAATTGTAGACTTAGTAAAGTTTAAGTGATTCTTTTGAGTTCATGTGGCTGAAAATTGTTGGTCTAGACTTGGAATTTATCTAGATTATCTTTCCCTATTTCCCACCATTAGATGCTGCTCATATTTGAATGACTGGGGAAAAGTGAGCATCTACTAATGCAAAGATGACAATCACAGATGGAAAGAAAATGAATGTACCAGTGCACAGCAACAAAATGAGATATGGGCCATGAATACCATTCTAGCATCTTTGATTATCTGTTGTTATGAGAAATACATTGGAACTACTCTGTGATAAAATAACAGACATGGGGTAGATTAGTGTAGGAGGACTTAAGGAGAGTGAACTTATAGACTCTGAGGGAGGGCTCTCCTAAGAATAGGAGGATAGAAGAGTTAAGTCTTTATGAATGGAGAGACTGAATGAACAAAGATGAGGATGAGAAGGAAGAAGAGAGAAAAGGAGAAAGATATTTGGGAAGAGGGGAATACTGGATTACAAAATATATAAGAGGAACTTGTCAGAAGTTGCACTGCCTGAACAGAATGATGAAAGGGATATTATATTGGAGGTGAGAGAACATGTGGGATGGCTTACGCTTTTGAAATAGGAACTACTGTGCTTAGTTGGGGTGTTTGGGGACTGTCATGCACTTGTGTATGATGCAACAGCTGGTACAGAGGAAGGAGATCCTCTCAGGGATGTTCAATAGGTGGAGAAGAAATGAAGTTGATGGAGAAAGGGAAAAGGGACCATTTTAAATTGAAAGGAATGTTATGATACATTGAGAGTCTAGAATCAGAGAACAAGGCACTGGGGAGATTTGGAAAGATTTGGGGTTTCAGAGGAGACAGAACAAGCACTCAGGATACCAGAACTAACAAGGACTAAACGAAGGGACTAACTTGCAGGAAATTTTTTCTTTTCTTTCTTCATGTGATGCCATTTGATCCATAAGAGGGCTATCCGAAAGGGAAAAAAAAATATGGTCACATTGAAGGCCCTTTCAATCAACTAAAGAAGATGCTTATATGTTCACAGAGACTGGAGCAGCAAGCACAGGGCCTACATGGTTCTATGCCAGATCCTTTGTGAATATATTATAGCTATTAGCTTTATATTTTCATGGCACTTCTTACTATGAGAACGAGTGAGTCTCTGAATCTTTTTCCTGCTCTTGGGACTCTTTTTCACCTTTTTTTTTTTTTTTTTTTTTTTTTTTTTTTGCTTGCCCTCTCCAACTTCCTTATGCAAGTTTTTGCTTCATCTAATTATATTTTATTTTGCTATATTTGATGGTTATCTCTTAGAAGCCTGTTTTTTTTTTCTAATGAAAGACAGAAAGGAACTGAATCCAGATAGGATGGGGGTTAGGGAGGAACGGGGAGGAGTAGGAGGGGAAACTGTACTCAGGATATAGTGTATGAGGAAACCTTTTTAGAAAAATTGTGATATGTTGGTAGTCTAGACTCAGAGGATGAGGGACAGGGGAATTTTAGATAACTTCGGGGGGGGGTTCAGAGGAAACAAAATGGACATGGAGAATACCAGCAGTAATACATGCTAACAAAAGGGACTAACTTACAGGAAGTTTTTCCTTATCTTTCTTTATGTGATGCCATATGATCCACAAGATGGCAATCCATGAGGAAAAGAAATTATGGTCACATTGAAGGTAAGCTTGGAAGAGTTTGAATTTAGACACTTGGTCACCCTCAAACATTTGTTGTCACAATTTTAGGGTAAACACAGAAGCTGGAACTAGAGGTCTGAACAAAGGGACATGGGAAATGTGGAATTAGCTCATTAAGGTGCTAGATAAAATGCACCAGAAAGAGATCTAGAAGCAGTGGTCAGAGCTGAAAGAAGGAGATAGGACAGGGACTTCAGATAGCATCAAGAAGTTGGGTCAATAAATAGTTTTTAAGGAAAGAAAGTAGGCTCAACTGTCGGAGCCAATCGATGAGTTGACCAGGTAGTTGGGTGGAGACATGGGAAATGTAAAGACAATGAAGAAGACACAGCAGAGTCAAGAGGACTGCCAGTCCGTATGGACAGTGCCTGAGTTTATTCCATAGCCAGCTTATATACAAACTTGAAGGGCAGAAGTAGAACAATGCACAGCACAGGCATTCAACCATTATCTATTCCTGTCCTTGAGTCAAGAAGCAGGCAGTTTCATTTTCTATCTCGATGTATCCCCAGCTGGTGTCAGAAGCCTATGTATAGCTGGATAGTGCATTCCTTGCCATGGGCTAATCAGGACTTTCTCACAACCCTCAAGGAGACTCTACTGGAATTTCTCACAGCCCTGGAGCAAGCAAGCTTGAACTCTATTGAGTTACAATAGACTTCAGATTCAAACGGGAAACTGAGTCACTTGTGGGCTCTCACACTCAACAAAACTGTAGAGCATTCATGGCAGTGGCACTGGATAGGATACTGTTGGGAAAGAGTTTGGGGGAAACAGTTTAAAGAAGCTGAGTGCCGCAGATCTACTACCATTCGTAAGTCATTAAGTGTATAGTATGTGATATTCTACAGGAGAATGTTTTGCTACCCTAAATATGTAATAGTAGAAAGTCAACGACATGTAAAATAATCTATAGGACTTATCCTCAAAACTGCTGATATCAATATTTCCTTTAGAAAAAGAATTACATTTTGGATGGAATCTTAAGAGTTCCCGTGCTGAGCTTGAACTTGAGTTCTTGGGATTTTTTGTTCCTCTTGCATCAACCTCCCAAATAACTTGGACTATTGGCAATGGCCATCATGACTGACAGAAAATTTACCACTTAGGATGAAATTGCAGTTAAAAAAGAAAAAAAAAATTTAGGCAAAGTGACATTTAGAAATTACGGAGAACACAAATATTTCAAAATATTGAAAATATCCACAAATCATAGCAGGAGAAAAAAGCTGGCAGAGAAAACACTTTTAGTAGCCTAAATATGCTGTGTGCTTTCAAACACATGATGCTGAGAAAAAATTTTAGAATAGTACATTGGGTCAAATTTTTGCCAGCTCATCATGCCTGTTCTGTGTTCTTATTTTTTTTATTGCCGGGGGATATTTGCATAAAATAGGATACTTTTTAAAATTTCATTTAATTTTTCCTTTACCTGAAATCATAATCATATTTCCATAGGAATAAATTATGATTTCCCAAACAAAAGGATTACAGCTATGGAAGGATAATTAGATGCTAGGAAATGAGGCTCCACAATGAAGGTCTTGTTTGTAATATCAAAGTGTTTGTGATGAACACAATGAGCAGTGATGAAAATCTCCCCTGAATGTAACACGTTATGGGGAAGATTGTAACAGTCTAGAGGTCTTTCTGTCATCTAAACCTTTTGTTGTGATATAGATTTATACAGAAAAGGTTAGTTCTCTCATAGAGAGCACATGTGACAGATAGTTATTTTCTTGCTAAAATTGCTTCTGTATTTTTTTTTTTTTGCGGCTGTCTTCATTGTTGTAACAGAGACTTCATTTGAATACAAGAACAGAACGCCAAATGCCAGTGAGTGACATGTGTCTGCATGATACTCACCTTTGTGATGATAAAAAAAACAACTACGCAGTGTTCCAGTCAAATCTACTAACTGTTAAGAATCAAGAATTCTGTTAAAATTCTGAGAAAAAAAACCAAAAGGCTGAAAGGCCTGTGCTGTGGGTAAAAGTGCTTGCCCTTCAAGTCTGATGGCTTGAGTTTAGATCCTCAGCGCTCAACGGAAAGAAGAAAACAAGCCGGGCCCAGCAGTCCACGCCTGTAATTCCAGCATTCCTACTGTGAAGTCACAAGTGGATGAAGACTAAGGAATCGCTTGCAAGTTCTCAGGCCAGCTAGACTGGAGTGTGCAACCTGATAGCACCAAGACAAAAGTCCTCAGTAAACTGACATCTAAATGTCTGCTCACCTCCACAGGCATGCAGGCACCTACAGTCACACACCACAGACACACAGACACACATACACATGCGTGTGTGCACACCTAAAGCAAATGACTTCTGAGAAAACTATTGTCCTATTTACTAGGGAATAAAATCCTCACCTATTCAAGGAGATGGTAGGTCCAGACTTCTATAGCTAGATAGACTTGTTTATAATCCCAAAGCTTAGCATAATGCCTGCCTCACTGAAGGTTGAGTGTGTGGTTTTTTGTTGAAGGAGTAACTGGAAATGATCCATCTGAGCCTTCCGAGAGGAGATTAGCTGTGTTCAGAGTGGTATGGCCACAGACTGAGCCTTATTAGGTCAGTTCCTGAGAGGAGACATTTTAATGCACTTGTGTCTTTAGGAAAGTCTTTCGCTTTGCCACATTTTCTCAGGCAAGGAAGGAATCATATCAACTACTGTCTCCTTCAGGCTATGGCATCATAGATATTTTCTACTATAACTGTGGCTCGTCTACACTGCTCACTCATATTCTTGAAGGAGTGTGCCTCTAAACCCTTCTTCCAGAGAGTATCAGCCAACCTTGACCCAATTTCTTCTGATTTATGAAAGTGATGTTCCCCACAGTAATCTTCCTTGTTTGCTAATTCTGACAAGGGGTGGAAGCTGTTTTTTTTAAATTTTTTATTATGTATATAAATACATATATATCCATTGGATGAGCCCTTATGAGATTCTGCTGTCAACTTAGCGGATCAGTTGGGTTAAGAACCATGCTTAATAAAGACAGAACCATCTTATTCGTTTCCTTTACTGAAACTTATGTGACAAAATTCTTGCTTGTCCTGTTAATTGCATTTTTCTAATGGAGAGAGCCAACACATTGTGAAAATACTACCATGCATTAAAGGCCCTCGTAGTCTGATGGAGTCACCTGAGAAAGACTAGGATCCTTTTAGCTAATTCTTCTGGAATAATCAACTCATCGGTACGCCCTTTGAGAGCTCAGAGAATTAAAAACTATTTTCAGGACAAGTTTCCAGTTCCTTTCTTTTCTCAGGTTTGTGCCTCACAAAGTACTAAAGTTGAAGTCAGAATCTCAACTGTCCCTCGTCACCTTTCTCACAGGATCTGTGGGACACTGAGGATGTCAGCTTGCATCACCAAACTTCAGTGTCTCTGTTTCTCAAAGGTGGCTTCCTTCTTCATGTGTTTATTATGTATGTCATGACCAAATCCATTCATAGGAGTCAAAAATGCATGGATGACAAAAAGTATACTG
>CABHPQ010175262.1:0-44452 GCA_902168405.1 Peromyscus aztecus | reverse complement strand
GTGTGTGTGTGTGTGTGTGTGTGTGTGTGTGTGCATGTGTGTGTGTATGAGTGTGTGCATGTGTGTGCATTTGTGAGACAGGCAGGGGACAGTGGTGAGCGTTAGGGGGATTTGCTTGGTGGCTGGAATCTCCATGTTTTTCCCCCACTCTGCTGGACCTGCCCCCTTGTGTCTCTCCACATCCCCTCCCTCTGATGATCTTGGGAGTCATGTCAAGCTCTGACCTGCTTCTCACAGCTGCACTCTACACACAGAGATCCTCCTCCTTGAGAGGGACTTTTACATTTCTCTAACTTTTTCCTCTGGATGAAAACAGCTGCATCAGTCTTCTGAGTTTTCTAGGCAGAGGGAGGAGGGTCTTCCTCTCCCATGATTCAGGTGGTTTCTTGAGCGGCTCAGGTGACCCCAGTGTATCCAAGGCCACTGGGTAGACCTGCCCCAAGTCTAGTCTTCATGGGTCAGTTTTCTCCAGTGCTCTAGCTACCTCTTTACTCTGGTAGAAATATCGTAACACTTCCACTTCCCTCAGGAAATTCTGATTGCTCAGAATCATCAAGACATGAGTCTGTTACAATGTGTATGTCAGTGGGTCTGAGGAAAAAAAAAGGGCGACATGTACCACCTTCCAAGGAAGGTTTGCTTGTACCCTTTAACTTTTTCACTATTTCTGCTGTCAGATGTTTGATCACATATAGTTTTGTGGGCACACACATACACATGTAACCACACACATACACATGTGAACACACACATACACATGTGAACACACACATACACATACACATGTAAACACACAATACACCCCCTAATTACGTTAATAGCTTGGCAGGATTTGGCTGTGTTTTCTGTCTGAGTTTTTTTCCTTTGGCATCCAGGGAGGTAAAGATTTGCATGCTTTTCAGGGTGCTTTTCTGTGTCGATGTTGAAATGGAGTCCATCTCAAACATTAATCACCAGGAAATCAAATAGGATCTTGAAGGTTGTGAGCACACGTTACTAATTGGTCTAAAGAATTGAAAAAACTTCCACAGCTTTTTAACCTGCAAATACATGAACCGATTGCACAACAAAGTTCAAAGATTGAGGTTTTTCTTCTTTCGTTCTTTCTTTTTTTTAAAAAAATTCTCCCATGTTGTTAGTGTGTTTGACTAATGTTGAAAAAACTTTAATCAAGAGAGAGAAATGCTTCCCATCTTTTTCCATTTCAGCCAAAAATCGTGGGATTGCAATCCCTGTCGATTTGGACGGCCAAGTGAACACACTCTTCATGAAGAACCATTCAAGTACGGTGCAGAGAGCGGCCATGGGCTGGAGGCTCTCTGCTCGCTCTGGACCTCGCTTCAAGGAAGCTCTTGGAGGGCCAGCATGGGATTACAGAAATATTATCGAGAAGTTACAGGTACAATGACAACGTGAAGTGACATTAATATTTTCTAGACTCTGTGTTCTTAAAATGTGTCATACGATATGGTTGGAAATATCAGATTCTTCCTGGAGGCAAAGCTTTCTTCTGTACCTTTTTGCCACCACTTAGTCTTTAGTAGTTTCTGGATAGATTGTCCTGACTTACTTTTTGATGAGTTATATAACAATGTGTTCTGATAGCTTCTTAGTGAGCAGTGGTCCTTGATCTCAAGGTAATTATAATGTCAATAATAAAATTAGTAAAAACTTACTATAAATGATATATGTAATAAATTAAGTTTTGATATTATTGACTCAGTTCATCTTCCAGTGTTCACTTATATCCATGGGTCAAAATGAGCCAATCCCTCTCTTCACCAGGTCCTTGTATGGTCCTTTTGCAAGTCTTTGTCCTTGGTTTGGCCTGTACATTTAGGCCCAGTGAGCAAATGACATGTGGCTTTAATTTTCTGGGTCTGCGCAAAAAAACACCATGGGCAGCATACTTTAAGCAACAGATGGTATTCTTTTAGGATTCTGGAGGCCGAAATCCCAGATCTAGGTATCAGTGGCTCGGTGTCTTCTGAGCCCTCCATCCCCGACTGTGGATGGCTGGCTTCTCATGTGCAGGGTCAGGACATCAGTGGAAAGTTAACTATGATGTCATAGAAACCAAGGGAAGGTGGCCATGGGAAGTTGTGTCACCATGTAGAGCGGTAAGATGGGGGTGGAAAAGTGGTCACCCACGTGAGAGGAAGGTGATGCTCACAGCTCACACACTGTAACAATGGGGGCTGACATCTGAAATGAAGGGGCCCGTGTGCGTCATGGGCTGTTCTTGGCAGTTGCTTTAAACTTCCACAGCAAACCTAGCTGGCTTCTGGTATCATGATGTCCTGTGGGGTAATTCTGACTCACCAAGGGAAGGACAGCTTCACCTCAAAACAGCCCAAGCATCATTTGTTCAATAACAGAAATTAACAGGTAATATATCAGGCCAGTTTCACCAGATGTGGCCATTTCTGATAAGCATTCCCCTTTATATAATGCACATGCCCCCTTTATTGCATTTCCTTCCTTTTAACTGGTATCAAACTTTCCCAGGAGGCTGATTGGAGGCCTGAAAAATGTAGCATGTGAGGCCTCATAGGATCTTGGCACTATGGCTACCCATTTGCTAGCTCTGTGGGCAAGGTCTCTAAAGCTGAATGTATCTATTGGCTTTCTCCTTAGGCCTGGGCTCCCAGGTGACACAGGGCTGCCTCTGACTGTGGAATCACACTCCCAAAGCCACCTTAAGTGGTTTTGTTTCTGTCCAGCCTATATGGTGGTCACCTAGGCTTCACGTGTCTCCCTGTCAGGGCTGTGTGATGTCCTTCCCAGAGAAAATAGTGACCCTGGCCAGCATAAGCCCTCAGCCTGATGCTGAGTGAGGGGGCTCATATCCTTGAGAATATTTTGTCCTGATTCAGAAATAGTACCAGGATTCTTTTTAGCAAGGAATGGGATGAAAGAGCCCATTGGAGACTTAACCAATCAGGCCTCTCAATAAATGTATTTGAAATACTATTGAATGTCCTCAAACCCTGCTCAGTATACTAATAGTGAGTGTTTCTATGGGAATAAATGCTTAGCTCGGGTGACCAGTGACACAGAAATGTTGTTTAGCTGTTGCCCAGGTGTCCTCTAATCCACTCCAAGTTGCTGTGTTCCATAGTCTGTGAAGTGGCTTCACTGCATCTCCCTCTTACACATGTGTCTTCAGAAGTCTCATAGTTACCCACCAATCCATTATCTTACGAATTGATTTAGAAGTATATAGAAGGCTGGAGACACAGCTCCGTGGTTTAAAGCATACACTGCTTCTCCAGAGATGTGAGTTTGGATCCCAGAGCCTATGTCAGGCCACTCACAACTGCCTGTGACTCCAGCTTCAGGGCAGCTGACACCCTCTTCTGGCTTCTGTGGGTACCCACGGTCATGTGTACATACCCCTCCCTCCCCTCATATCTGTACACACACACACACACACACACACACCACAGAATATGAACAAATGAAATCAGGTTGTGTTGAAGTGTAAACGACAAACATGGTATTATGGGAAGCCAGGGCCACATCTCCTTCCTGGCTAATGTCACATCTTGAAAGGCGCTCATGTGGGGCCTCTGTGCCTTGTCCTAGGATGTCGTGGCCTCCCTGGAGCAGCAGTTCAGCCCCATGATGCAGGCCGAGTTCTCCGTGCTCGTTGACGTGCTCTACAGTCCAGAGTTGCTGTTCCCAGAGGGAAGCGATGCCAGGATAAGATGTGGCGCCTTCATGTCAAAGTGAGTGGAGCCAGACCAGGGATCGCACTGGTGTGGAGGAAAGAAGGTCTCTAGCAGTCTGCTTTTCACCCTGCTAGTGGGTCACAAAATCCAGAACACCCACCCTTTGATCCTTTCCAGAAAACTCCATGGCAGAAATGAGCCACATATAGTCCCATAAATTTAGATTTAGATGGATTAAAATGAGATACTAGCTCACCTCTCAGTTACATCTCTAACATCCCACGACTGTATGTGGCTAACATCTACTAGTTCTACACCACAGACAGGATATTGCTGTTAGTGCAGAGCCTGCTGGACAGGAAAGGTCTAGAATGTGACAGTGGGGTATGGGAAGGAGTTGACTAAAGTAGCTGAAGTCTATCAGTTCTGGTTCCTGCTGAAGATGGAGGCAGTCTGCATTAGAGAAACCAAAAGGAGAGAAGTGGGGTGATTTGGCAGACCCTCACCAGGTGGAGGGAAGTGTTACCCCACTACTTCAGAGGCTAAGGTTCCTGTGCTGTTATAATTACTTCATGACCAGAGGCTCAGGCTGACTATTGTCCATGCTTACCCCACCCCTTCCCATCTCTCTGAAGAGCCAAGAGTTTCATTTGCAAGCATAGCTAGAAATCTAGAACTCAATGTTACTACTTGCCATGCCTGGCCCTGGCACTACTGTGCATGAACTCTGATGAAGCATCAGCAAAGACTGAATTACTTTCCCTGCTTCCTCCAGGGACCAGACAGTTCTACAGGAGAAGGTGGAGACAGCCTTAGGGAAGGATGTGGACTCTGCTTAGTCACGCACAGTGGGATGAGAGACTAGGTCAGCGTGGGCATTCACCTGCCAGGCAGCTGTTTGGGTCCACTCAAATCCTTATCTACTCCTAGCAAAGAGAATCTGTGTTTTTCAGATGGTGGAATGAAGGTCCCCTGATGGGTTTCAAGTCTACCTAGGCAGAGACAAATAAAAAACATGGCTTAGAAAAAAAATATAAAATGTGAAAGTGTATCTCACACAGTAAGGGGAATTTCTGGAACAGTGTGCACACATACCAGATTCCCCCATGTCAGACCCACACTAAAGGCCCTTTAGTGTAACTTCTGGCCCCTTCTTTGCTGTTTTATCATTTGTGGACATGCTGTCAGCCTCTCACCTCCATGCTTTGTCTACGCTGCCTCCTGGTCAGGCTTGTCTTCTTGGACTACCTCCAACCCTCCCACCCCCACCCCGACATCTTCTAACACAAGAGCTGTCTCTTCGTGGATGCCTGCTCTGACCAGCTTTAGGAAATTCCTGCAACACAATAAAGCTTTTTTAAAAAATCTAGTTTATTGGCTTTTACCAGTACCTCTGTAGCATGAATCTTAAAGAATCTTATTAATAAAAATCAAACCTGAAGCCAGGTATTGGGGTGAATGCTGAATGATCAGAGAAGCAGAACAAGTCACAGCTACCTTACCTCGCCAACTACTCAGCTGATCCTGTTTCCTCAGACTGGAAGCTTCTGAGTCCTCATCCAAATGAATCTCAGCTGAACTGTGCTGTTCAAAGCCTAAAAGCTTAAGCACCTAAAAGCTTCTAGTTTCTGGTCCTCACGTTTTATATATCTTTCTGCTTCCTGCCATCACTTCCTGGGATTAAAGGCTCACTTCCTAGGATTAAAGTCATGTGTCACCATACCTGGCTGTTTCCAGTGTGGTTTTAAACTCACAGAGATCCGGATGGATCTCTGCCTCCCAAGTGATAGGATTAAAGGCGTGTGTGCCACCATTTTCTGGCCTCTGTATCTAGTGGCTGTTCTCTGACCCCAGATAAGTTTATCAGGGTGCACAGTATTTTGGGGAACACAGTGTCACCACACGCCTCTGTTTAAATTTTAGGAGCACGTGTCAGATCAGATGGCTGTGTGCAGCCTGTTGCATGGGGGACTCTGTCCAGAAGCCTCAGAGACTGTTTGTTGAACTGCAGCTCTTACAGGGATTTGGGTTTGTTGGACTGCACTCTTACAGGGGTTTGGGCTTGGAATCTGTTTCCAGGTGTCCTCATTAGGACTGTGTAGCTGGAAGCAGGTGTGTCATCTGCCTGAGCCTCCTTTCTCCTCAGCAGTTATGTAGCCTGATTCTGGCTCGTGGTGAGGATGAGCGGTGAGGAGGTCCTCAACCCTGATGGCTGAGGACATCAGCTGGGCACTAGCTAGAGGAAGTGGCTTCTCAGTTACATCCCGTGCACCTATTCTAAATGGAGCGTTATATCCTGTAGTGCTCTTGCTGTGTCACGGAAAACTGTGATTTCCTTCAGTCCATCTCACGCTGTCCCTCTAGGAAGATGTGTCTCACAGCGTCAGTTTCTTAACAACCCAATATGTGGGGACTGGTTACATATCCTGACCATAAACACTTCACTTGATGCTTGGGATGGTTACACCCATGGTACTGAACGTCTCCGAGAACCCCACGGCATGCTTCACCACAGTAGGAGTAAGAGCCATGCTCTTGTCTGAACTATAGCCATAGTCAGCTGTCTTGATGCTATTCTTGTTCCTTCTAATCGCAGCAACTGCTCACATCTACCAAGCAATGTCATATCATACATGGTATACTGAGAGGATGGGGGAAAACCCGCTAAACTGTGATATCACCTACATCCATGATGTGATCATTAATGTGATACAATGCATAGAAAATAATAAATGATGTGATGGTGTAGAGTATGCTGTACATCTTTTTATAATAGCAAAGTGGATGGGAAGGGAAACAGCAGTGTTTCCCTGTTTCTCAGAGTATCAGAACCCACTGAAGAGCGTACTGTGTCTGAGCAGCACTGAGACAGATCAGTGCCTCAGCCAAGTCTGTAAGCTGATGTGCGGTTCTGAGACCTTTGACGTCTGTATCTGATTTACTGAGTGCTCTCAGCACCAGTCCCCATCCCACGTAGCGTGTTGCATATATTTTGGTGAGTGATTGGTGTCCCTGTTAAGGTTTCATGTTTTGCTTTCAGGCTGATTAATCACACAAAGAAACTGATGGAGAAAGAAGAAAAACTGTGCATTAAAATCCTCCAGACGTTGCGGGAGATGCTGGAGAAGAGGGACAGCTTTGTGGAAGAGGTATTCCTTTGACTTTTAGTACTTGAAATGACTTGTTTTCTTTCTTTTCTTGTTTGTATTTGAAATAAAGTAAAATTTCCAGAGCAGCGTAACTATGGGTTACAATAAGCCCTTATCCAAGTGCTTCTTATCGGCTGTATAATAACTGGGCGTTATCCGTGGTAGCTGAATTACTGCAGGGTTATAGCACTTCCTTTCATGTCTTGTGTTGAACGAAGGACGACTCAGATTGCGGTGGTCTCAATGCTTGTCTTGTTCATAGCACTGCAGTCTGTCTTAGACGTGCCTTTGGATTTTGACAGACTATTTGGCCTGAAAGACGTCCCTTGTGGTCCTGGGATTGAACCCAGGTCCTCTGCATGCAGGTGCTCTACCACCAAGCTCCACACCCAAATCTCCAAATGACCTTGTGAGATGACGAGTGATCGAGAGGCATTGTTTAGACTTCATTTAAGGTGCAAGGGCTTGTAGAGAGTCTGTAGATGTTTCCGTGTGTCTTTTTAGTTAGAATTATGCTTATGTTATTTTTGATAGTATTATGCCAAGTATTATAAGATAATACTATTGTTTTAAATAAAGGGAATGGTTGGTTTCTATTCTTAGCTGTATTAACAGATGCACAGTTGATATTCAGAGAAATATCAATGTATAGATTGTCAGTCAGTTATTAAAATGGGCAGTTCAGGTGCTCATTAAGTGGTAGCCAGCAGTGTTCTAATACCCACAGTGATAGGCTTAAATATAAAAGATGAATCTTGAGACTTCTTTTTCTTTCCTTTTCTTTTTGAAGGCTAGCTACCTATTCATGCTCAGCCTCAAGCCAATGTTCTACAGAAGTGCCTTTGTATATTTGTGGCGTATTTCCAAAAATGCTAATCATCTGATATTTTAAAACTGTAAAGGTTTAATTTTTGCTAGTAGATACATGTGCTTTCTAATTTCAGAAAGTCTGTGGTCACTGGATCTTGTTTTCTTAGCACATCCTGTAAAAATGAAGTGGTGTGAACACTGGTGGTCAGCAGGAAGGGTTTTGCTTCCCACCCTGCATTGCAGGGCTGGCCACATGGCTCTGCTGCTGTCGTTCTTGCCATACAAGTGCCAGCACCTGGGTTCAGCTCCCAGAATCAGTGTGAAAAGGTGGGCGTGATGGCCAGCATTTGTAATCCCAGAGCTGGGGAAGCCGAGGGCCCCTTGGGCTACCTGGCCAGGCAACCTGGCCTCCTGGGTGAGTTCTAGATGGGGGAGAGACTCTGCTCAAAACAAATATGGCTGGACCAGAGGCGCAACACTTATGGTTGCATGCAGATGCACACACCCTAATACGATAAACTATTTACTAATCAAAATGCCTCTGCTTTAGTCCCACTGTTTAAACTATATTTGGATAACAAATAAGATAAATGTGGTCAGTGTAGTTTTAGCAAATGTTTTTTGATGTAAGATTGAAGAAAACCTTACACACTTGAGTGTAAGTCATGGGTCTTCTTAGGATCTACAGCTGTTCTCCTGTGAGCCCTTAGTGTGTGCTGCCTCTTGGCAGATTTCAGGGGTGCACTAGATCCTACAGCAGAACAATTAGGTCAACATAGTTTTTCTGACAAGCTTTCCAGTTTGACTACTGAATGCTCTAAAAGAAAAGAGGAGGAACATGGGGATCCTGCTCTCAGTAGATGAAAGTGTTTTAGTGTTTTCCAAGCTGCTTGCTCTGAAATTAATCATCCATTTTCCCTACCCACTCCCCTCGACTGCACTAGTTCAGCCTCCCTTCCTCCTTCCCTCCCTCCCTTCTTTCCTTTCTTTTGTCTAGAAAACTCAAGGGGTTCATATGCATGCAAACATGCATGCCTACAACACACATTAAAAAAAAAAAATAAAGGAATGTAGGGGCTGCAGAGACGGCTCAGCTGTTAAGAGCACTGACTACTCTCCCAGAGCACCCAGGTTCGATTCCAGCACCCAGATGACAGCTCACAGCTGGCTGTAACTCCAGGAGATCTGATGCTCTTTTCTGGCCTCTGAGGGCACCAGGCACACACATGGTCATAGACGCACATACAGACAAAACAACCATGCAAACATTAAAAAGAAAAAAGAATGTCCCACCTGCCCTAATTTGGTGCTGTGATAAAATATTGACCAAAAAGCAACTTGAGTGAAGAGAGGGTTTATTTGGCTTACAGGTCACAGCCCATCATTGAGGAAGGCCAAGGCAGGAGCCAGAAACTGAAGCAGAGGCCATGGAAGAATGCTGCTTACTACCTTGCTCTCTCTGGCCTGCACAGCTAGCTTCCTTTCTTATACAACCTGATCTGCTGGTCTGATACCAGAGGGCTTGTATCAGCTATAGTGGGCCGGGCCCTTCCACGTCAATTAGCAATCAAGAAAATGCCCCGCAGATGCTCACAGGCTCATCTGGTGGAGGAGTTCTTCAAATGAGGTCCTTCTTCTCAGGTGTGTCAAGTTGACAGCCAGGATTAGCATCACAGCACCCCAGACAAGTAGAGAGTCAGATAAACCTCTAAAAAAATATTGAAGGTGTGTGCATGCGCGCAGCTGTATGAGGAAACATTATCAGAGAGATTAGTGAGCACCCAAGTTCTTACTTATCCTGCTAATTCCATGTCGCCTAAGAAAAAATGAGACAGAAATGTGAGGGTAAGACTCTTAGTTTTAAATTCAGCTTCTTCTGAGTGTTTGAAGCTGCTGACATGCTACCCCGGGAGTTGTAGGGAACATCATGAAACAATTCAAGTGTCTGTCTCGAGACAGCACGGGTTGCCCCCAGGTCCACTGGCTTCTTAAATACCTGGTGCTTGCTGATCTTTGCTGGTGGATGGGGGTGTGTGACTCAAGCCTGTGTGAACTAGTGCTGGGGAACATGCTGGTCAGAGTGACTACTCTTCCACTGGGTTTTCAGTGGTAGGATAACAGGCTGGTGCTTCATAATTGTCTCATTTCCCTATTCACTGACACCTTAGTGTCTAAAAATGGCTAAATTCACCATCATGCAGATTTGGAGGTGAAAGGTTAAAATCAGATCACGGTAGGGATATATGCCATCTGGAGGTTGTTGGCCATATTTATTTCTTAGTCCTGTGTGTCTTTTAAAGGCCTTCTGCATGCCTTGGCTCATAGGCCCTGTCTTAGTTAGGGTTTCTATTGCTGTGGAGAGACACCATGACCACAGCAACTCTTACACAGGGAAGCATTTAATTGGGGCTGGCTTACAGTTCAGAGGTTTAGCCCATTATCATCATGGAGAGAAGTATGGCAGCATGCAGGCAGACATGGTGCTGGAGAAGGAGTAGAATTATAAGTCTGGATCCTCATGGAGCATGAAGAGAGAGACACTGTGCCTGGCTTGAGCATTTGAAACCCCAAAGCCCACCCCCTGTGCCACACCTCCTAATGGCACCACCAAATATGAGCCTACAGTGACCATTCTCCTTCAAACCACCTCATGCCCTTTTTCTGTCTTCAGACAGTTCATGAAGACCTTCCCAATCACTCTCCCTTCTTGTTCCCTCGCCCTCTCTCAATTGTCACTCCTTCTGTAGGAGACTCCTGTCTCCCTCTTAGAGGACCTGTAATTACATTGGAACAGCTTGAAAAATCTGGTATAACTCCTGCCCCATGCTAAGATTTTTAACTTAATTTTATATGTAAAGTGCCATGTTTACAGGTTCTTTAACTAGAGAGATCATAAGCCATGAACATGTTTGGACTGGGCAATTTTCTAGCCTACCACACAATGTGCATGTGTGCACATACACGTGTGTAGCTTGTGGATGGGGCACACACCTTCATTTTGTGTGTTGAAGGGTTTGTAAGTTCAAATCTGGATAGAAACTTCCTTGAGATGTCTGGGGGCCAGAAAGAGCTCTGTAGAATGGGAGGATGGGGTGGAGGTGGGGTAACTGTCCAGTGTCAAGTCAGGAGCCTAGATGTTTAGGCTAGAACAGCGACTTTCCTTTCTCTTCCCTCCTCAGTACAAGGGAGGTGGTAATGCAATCTGTGAACCCGGGTGGAGTGTTAAATAAAACAACGCACACAAAGGATTAAGAAAAGGGTCTGATAGATGGTAGCTTTTAGTAAAAGCTAGATACTGTTGGAGTGGTATTTGCTCTGCCCGTGACCTTGGGCTATAGCACTTGAAGGAGGCGGTGCTTCTTGCCATTGTACGTGACCTCTTATAAGGAGAGTGAGAAGGGTCACGGGGTTTCCTTTCCTGCTTCCTGGTGTGGTCAGACACCAGATGCCCTGGGAATTGAACCTGGGTCCTCTGGAACACCAGTCAGTACTCTTAACCACTGCACATTGGGCACCATCTCCCTTTCCTTATAAGAGGTCACGTAGGAGGGCAGGAAGCACCTCCTCTTTCTGGCCCTATAGCCCAAGGTCACGGGCAGAGAAAATACCACTACATGCTATTGTTTCTTAAAAACCAATACTGAAAACCACACGATAGCTAGCTTGCCATTTTAGAATGTGTTGTGGTCTCTGTAATTTCATGATCTGATTTCTTAGATATGCAGCTAAATGAGATGAAAAGTTCTTTAATGTTATTCTTGATAAAAACACATTCAAGTGTGGGAGCACCAAGTATTGATTCAAACTGCTGAAGAAAACCTTGATGATTTCAGTCCGAGTTGAATGGGGGCAAGAGGAAGCCCCCTTCTTTAGTTTGAAAGTAGATTCAATAATTTACCCTTTTATCCTATAATTTCTATAAGCCTTCTCTATTTTATGGTTTGTTTCTGAGATTGGAGGAATGCTAATCTATGTTTTCCATCGCTGCAACAAATCGTGTCCCCATAAATTCATTGCTATTTGGCTACATATGGTTTTAATTTTCCTTTCTGTCTTTCTGGCCCTGTACACTCACCCCATCTTGCACTTTGTTTTACCTGAAATAAAGTTTCAATCTCAGGAGGTTGAACATTTATCTCTGGAAGAGGCCAATCTGGATGCCAAGATTTTGGTGAAATCATTGTTATATCTTCACCTGTGTCTACCAAACCCTCAATTCTGATGCCATTCATATATATTTTTAGCTTTGGTCTCTGATCATTTATAGCAGTTTGTCAAAATCATTGTTTTCTGTTCTCTCCTGAACTTTTTGTTGTATCTATAGAAGTTGTTCTCTCTTCGGACATATCCAAAGCAGTGTGGTTTTTAACAACAGGCATTAAGTCTTTTAATTGCCCTGTGGATGAGTTTCTCTGATGCTGACAGGAAATGATTGAGTCAAATTTGACCTTGGGGCCTGTGGGAGACCCCCTAAGGCACTTCTCCTAGGCAAAGGGTTACTTTGCCTGTCCCTTGTTGGTCTTCATCCATTAGTCCAATGCCGGCCTTTGCCATACTTCTGTATACTCCAGAAGGCTGGGGCTTCTTTTTGGATTATCTCTGCAAAAAACATGGTTTCTAGGAATATGTTGCCTACAAACCCTTTTCAAATGACCTTGTTTACCACAATTAAAACATATGGTATTCTGACTTTTCTTAAAATTTCTAGAAATTACTTTTCCTATCAAAGCAGCATCATAAGAGTGAGATCCAATTTCAGCTGTACGTCTAATCCATTCATCTATTGATGCTGATCTTGCCTTTAAACGCCTAATTACCCTGTTGCATTCTGAATTAGCATTCTCAAAAGCCAAAGACTCAGTTAATATTTGTCTGATTTCTGAATCATATATCATTCTATTACAGCTAAAGTCAATCTTTGTAAAAAAAAAAATCAGTGAAGGCTTCTTTTGGGCCTTGTATAATTTTAGTAAATGACTCAGACCTCTTTCCTGATTCTTCAACCCTGTTCCAAGCATTCAAAGCTGCTGTATGGCATAGAGCTAAGGTGTGATCATCAAATGTAAACTGTCTTTGCAAATCAGCGTATTTGCCCTCACTGCAAGGCTGATATCCGGAAATCTCAATACCTCTTGCTCTATTTCAATGTTCTATGGCCCTGGCTTCCTCTCTCCATCATGTTCTACATTGTAACTGAGGAACAGCTTCCAATATTGCTGTAGCTAAATATTTCCAGTCTTGTGGAATAATTTTGTTCCTAGTTGCCCATGAATTTAATATCTGCTTCACATATGAAATGACTACTTTCTTAAATCTCTTCAAATTTAACATTTCTACAGGATTCCAAGTAATTTCTGCATATCCTTGGGGGTGCATATCATCTGGTGGTCATTCTTGTATGATAACTGGGTAAATTAAGGTTGGGCCAGGTGGCCATGGCATGCGCCTTTAATCCTAGCACTGGGAGGCAGAGCCAGGTGGATCTCTGTGAGTTTGAGGCCAGCCTGGTCTACAGAGCGAGATCCAGGACAGGCACCAAAACTACACAGAGAAACCTTGTCTTGAAAAACAAAACAAAACAAAACAAAATTAAAGTTGGTTTTCTAATAACCTTGGGGCACTCCTCTTCAATTTTATAATGTAATGGTGCAGTAGATTCTTCTCTAAATTCCTCTGTCTGTGTCTGAGTATTTTTCTTAGTTTCATTAGTAGGTCTTTCTAGTAGTAAGTCCTTCTAAGGCTTATATCTTATCAATCAAGGCTTGTGTCTTATCAATAGTAAGTCTTTCTAAGGCTTGTATCTTATCAGTAGTAAGTCCTTCTAAGGTTTGTATCTTGTCAATCAAGGCTTGTGTCTTATTAATAGTAAGTCTTTCTAAGGCTTGTATCTTATCAAATTACCATATTTGGCACAGTTAATCAAACCACTTTTTAAGGATAAAATATGACACTGATAATAATTATGAACCACATTATGTTAATCCCAGCTAGGTTGTTTTTCTCCTCTTTTTTTTCCATTTGCAAGCCATCCATAGTAGCACTAAATAGGGTCCTAACTCCTGCATTGTGATATTTCTGATTCTGAACATGGGAAACACTCCTCCCTTATTAAACCTAATTCCGCATTTAAAAATTCCCAAGTATCTTACCACATCTGATGACGCTGACAGTGTAGTCAGAACTGTGCAGAGGTAATCAGTTGCAGTGACATGGTTGACTGTGCCCTCACAGAGGGCGGGCACAGCTGGGGGGGCACAGCTGGGGGGCACTGTGGCTACTCACCTGCTGTGTGGAAAGGGGGATGAGCTGTCTGAAGAGCTGACATAAGAAAATCATTAGGAGAAATCCACGTGACTGGTTCGCAGCATGGGATAGGACCGCACGGCCTGCCACTAGTGGCAGAGAGCAGGATGCAGCATGGGAGAAAACGGAGCTGCCTGCTAGGAGCAGCAGACAGGGTGTGCTCAGCTGGCTAATGCTGCACTGCAAGGCATTGGGGTTGAAGCGGGGAGGGCAGGGAGGTGCCCCTGCTCAGTACGGCTGGTAGAGGTCCCTGGTGGTGCACGCAGCAGTGAAAGTCTGAGCTTGGAGCAGGTCTCAAGGCCACCAAGCTGGACTGGATTGGTGGCCCGGGGAGAGGGACACGTGGCCGGAACTGAAGGCACAGGCCAGCGGTGGGGTGGCTCACCCCAGTAGTGTTTGGGGGCAGGTGTGGGCAGCAGCTGACGGCTGCTGTGAGACTGCAAGGCAAAACCCCAAACATGGAAAAATAAGTGCAGAGGGCCTGTGGGGAGGGAGACCACGCTGGACGCTTCAGTGGTGGCAGCAGTGGTGGTGTGGCGGGTTCACCATGGTTTAATAATGCCATGTGTTGGACATCAGAGGTAACAAATATCTAAATTGTTCCAGTATAATAAAAACTCGGGAGTCAGAACTTGAGATAAAGACATAAATCCAAGGACAGTCGAGAGTCAATTGGCTGACCCTCTCTCCACATTTTTCTGAAACCATCAGCCCTAGAAATTCACCCCCCACCCCAATTCCCTCTTTTCTCTTCCTGTCCTCTGTAGCAGACCTCCTTAGTCTTTCAAGAAGTCAGTGGCTAATTCGGTTCAGCCAGTTGCTGACTCCATGCTTTGATTTGTGGTGGCTTTATTGGCACAGAGGAACGGCTGTACAAACAGTTCTACAACGTTGGAGTCCAGGTCCCTCAGTGTTGCAGAGCTGTAGGAAGGCTGCATGTGGTTGCACAGGAAGAGTGATTCCTTGTTAATACTGTGTAGATCACGGACCACAGTTCATTTGTGTTTAGTGGTTTTTGAACATCTACCACTACTGAGTCCTTCAGCATTGGTACTGGCACCGGCATCAGCTTGTTTCCTGCCTGTCCCCTCTGGTGCCTGAGACTCTTAGGCCTTTCTGGATACTTCCTCCTTCAAACAAAACACCACCAACAGTTTGAATGTTTGCAGATTGCTCAGTGGAGTTGTGAGGCTTGTCTTTTCATGGTTGTCCTTAGCTTTTGTCTGAGTTGTTGATTACAATTCAAACTATGGACTCTAGTGCTTACATAAGCGCAGCCTGCGAAAGACAATGTGATAGGAACACAACACGGTGGCTTGGCATGAAGAGCCAGGACATAATGTATATAATGAGAACCAGGGAACAATTTGGGTTGGAGAGGGGGGTGGGGCTGAGGGTACCAACACAGAGGTGTGTACTTTAGTGATCTCCATCCAAAGTGCTGAGCCTACTTCCTGTTCTCTTGCCCTGTCAGGGTGTGGTCGTCGGGATCTGGTGGTCCCAAAGGAAGCAATAAGAAAGCCAGAACCTACTGCTTTGCCACTGTGGGATTGCTTTTAACAATCTACAGTCATGATCATGTCATCTACTGCCGGGGAGCATGTAGCCATTGATTTCTAAAAAGCACAGGCTGTGACCTGTGGAGAATTGATTATCTTGTAGGCAGACTCAAACAAGACTTCTGCCTCTTAGGCTCATTGTCCTGTTTCTCGAAAGACGGTCCTGACAGAGGTTCCAGGGTGCTCTTCCCTGTCAGTGAATAGAGCAAACCCCAAACCCTGTGGAGCCACCCTCCCCTGGGCAGCCATGTCTCCCTGATTCTCTGCACCCTCTTCTCTCCCTCTACAGCCTGTGGCCTTTCCCTGAAGGCGCCTCTTCCCCGAGGCCAGCTGCTTTCTCAGCCTTTCCTCCCCATCCTCCATGCCGGGAGCTGCATGTGCATGAGCTTTTTCACTGTTGCCTCAAGGCTGACTCCTCTCCTAGTTTTGAAATCCTTATCTGTTGTAAAATGGGTTTGAGCCAAGGTGCCCTACGGCGGGTGAGGGGGACATGCCATGCAGACACAGAGGGCAGTGGTGTGACTCAGTGGAAAGTTTTATTTTTAAAGGGGGGGAGAGAAAGAGAAAGAGTGGAAAAGAGAGAAACGGAGGAGCAGCCTCCGAGAAGGAGAGAGGATGGAGAAGGGAGAAGGGGGAGGGGTTTTCTCTTAAAGGGGACTTTACTACGTAAGATGACATGGTCAGGATGCTGGGCGGGTCCCCAAGCGGTGGTTCTGAATGCTAACACTCCCTAACACTAACAAGTTGATTTTTGAGGTGAAGGCCTTGGACTCCGTCATCCTGACATCTGTCAGTATTCTGTCACCTCCCTGCCTCCATCCCAGATGATCATCATGCATTTCTAGTGCCACAGGCCTGGGACCCATTAGCAACGGAGGTTTCCATCCATACTACTCCACAGCTAATACTCTGGCCTCTCAGCTTTTGACCTTTGCATCTTCAGTGACCTTTCTTCTCCATCACCCACCTGTCACTTCTCGGAACCCCTGGAAGTTTTCACCTCCAGGAGCTACTGCATTGTGCAGCTGCTCATCCAGAAATCCCAACGCCCAGGCCTCCACTCTGCTACCCATCTCCTTTGCTTTTATCTGTGCCCATGTTGTCCATCCTCTCCCTAATCAGGACCTCAGATCCCTCTAACTTCCCACCCCGCAGCTCACTCATCCTGATGTGTATCAACTTTAGAGTTAATAGCCACAAGCTCCACTGCCGAGCAGCTGAGGCAGGAGACTCCCCATTGTTCCTAAGGAAATCGGGTGGAAGGGAGGCAGGGTTACTCCTAAAGAGCTGGAATATTGTAGCGTGAATTCTAATTGATCTTAATAACAAAAACCCAGAGCCAGATATCGGGGTAAAAGATCAGAGAGACAAAGGAGCAAGCCACACCACCTCTCACCTCACCAACACCTCAGCCTGAAAGGGGGGTAAACTCAGTCTCCACCCACCTTATATTCCTCTCTCCCCACAGCCATATCACTTCCAGTTTCCTCCTCCCAAATATTGGGATCAAAGGCATGAGATCCCGAGTGCTGGGATTAACGGTGTGAGCCACCACTGCCTGGCCTCTACGGTTAACTACTCTGATCTCCAGGCAAGCTTTATTTGTGAGAGTACAGATCACCACAGAATATTGTTGACAAAACCTGAGGGAAGCGATGTGGGATGGGCTACAGGAACAAGAGAATACCCACTTCCTCCTGAACTGCGTGAGCAGATAGACTCTTTTAGATTAAGTTAGTTGGCTGCTTTCTATTCGCACCCCGCCTAGACGTGCACACCACCTCTTTCTGAATAAAGCTAGAATTTGAAAGTTCTCTTTCAAGACAGCTTCTGCTTCTCTGCACACGTGGGCACTGAGTGATCTCTGAGATGAAGTGGCTGAGAACATACGGACGACAGTATGCTTCCTCTCAGAGTCTGCGCCTCCACCAGACATCTGCGAGACTCTCTCATCTCGGATCGTAAGCTGTTGCTTGCCGATTGTTTTCATAAATATTAATCTCTGAGATCTCAACTGACATACAAGTTGTTCTTTTAGATTCTTTTCTTATTTTCATCTACCATCTTTAAATGATTGTGCCAAATTACAATGAAAAAGGATTTTTTTAATAAAAATTTCTATTTTTAAAATGGGGACTATAGAATGTCTAAAAAAATGTGACTTTTTTCTTTACATTGGATTTTTCCTTCATCTTTTTAACTAAATTGTTGGCTTTAGAGTAATGCTTTTGCATTTGTTTGTGGAAGCAGGTGATTCACTTCAGCCTTTACAAGCACTTCAGAAAGGCATCATCGAGTACTTGATTGATTGAGGTAATTATTCTGTCTTCCTCTAAAAAGATAAATGAATCTGTCTTAGTATGAATTTTAAAATTGGATCATGATTTTGGACTGTGAATTTTTATGTGTTGTGGTTTGACAATGAACTTTCCCCACAAGACTGTGTTTAAATCAGTGTTCTCCAGCAGGCGGCGCTGATGAGCAAGGTGGTGGAAATGAGGTATTGTGTAGCTAGAGTTTTCCTGCCTGGCCCAGGGTCAGGACAAATCTCTCTCACCCGCCAGTCTCACAGCCGCTCAGACCCAACCAAGTAA
Organism: Peromyscus aztecus; assembly: GCA_902168405.1. Taxonomy (NCBI): domain Eukaryota; kingdom Metazoa; phylum Chordata; class Mammalia; order Rodentia; family Cricetidae; genus Peromyscus; species Peromyscus aztecus. The sequence goes on along the minus strand of CABHPQ010175262.1, from coordinate 26,363 downwards.
ACACAGAGACTTATATTGCTTACAAACTGTATGGCCGTGACAGGCTTCTTGTGAACTGTTCTTATATCTTAAATTAACCCATTTCTATTAATCTGTAAGTTGCCACATGGCTCGTGGCTTACTGGTATCTTAACATCTTCTCATGGCAGCGGCTGGCAGTGTCTCTCTGCCTCAGCCTTCCTGTTCCCAGCATTCTCTTCTCTGCTTGTCCCGCCTACACTTCCTGCCTGGCTACTGGCCAATCAGCATTTTATTTATACGGAGCGATATCCACAGCAGTGTTGCATCATTGAAATAGTTCAGTGCAGAGGGGCCTTGAGATTGTACAGTCTAGACCTCCCTCTTGTCTGTCCTGTGCCTGTGGCTGTGGACACCATGTGACCACGCCTGCCACCACTCCGTCTGTTAGGTCATAGCAACAAGAAAAGTAACTGACATGCACACTGGATTAATATGAAAATTCCCATGAGAAAGATAACTCAGTAAGCCTGTAATGCGATCCACACGCCCTCTGCCAGAGCTGTGATTTTACAGTGGTGGACAGCTTTATTGGGCGTTCATGGCCCCCCATTCTCTCTGCAGCTCATAGGAAGATTTTAAGCCACATGCTGCTGCACTTTGGTTCCTTTTTCTTATGTGTGGCACTCCTGGTTTGTTTAACTGTTCCTTCTAGAGGCTGGTGTTCAGATCATTAAATGGTCATGAGTATTGCTGAAATAACACGATAATTTTCATCTCAAGAATGGTGTTCCACACAGGCACTTGATGTGAAGGCTGTTAGGGAGTTGGCAGCTCCTGTGACGCTGATTTGAAGGGGAGCTACGTGGTCCTATTGCTGTATCAGACAGTCTCCTTGGTCAATCTCCTTCTTGGCACTGGACTCTAGTTGGTTTCTTTTTCTAAGGCATGTTTAAGACCCCCTCCCCCACCCCACGTCACAGCATGTGTGTGTGGAGGTCAGAGGACAGACTCTGCTGTTGGTCCTTCCACCTTGTTGGAGGCAGGGTCTCTGTGTTGTTTGCTGTGTTCCAGCTCAGCTTCCGCTGCTGACCTGACACCGCCCAGAGTCATCCGAGGGAGTCTCAACTGGGGGCTTTCTTCTCTCAGACCAGCCTGTGGGCATTTTTATTGTTATTTGATTTAGGTGGACTAGCCCACCATGGGCTGTACCATCCCCAGGCAGAGGGCCCTGGCCTGTGTAAGTAAGGGAGCTGAACAGGAGAGAACAAACCAGTAAACAGCTTCCTCCACAGTTCTGCTTCAGTTCTTGCCTCAAGTTCCTGACCTGAACTTCCTTCACTGGTGGACTATGACCTGGAAGTAAAAGCTAAAATAAACCCCCTCCTCCCCTAAGCTGCTTTTGTTGGAGTGTTTTGTTACAGCAACCGAAAACAAGCCAAGGCAGCTGCTGTGCTCGATATGCTGGCCCTGGGCTTCTGGGGACCACTTGTGTCGGCCCCATCCCAGTAGAAGAGCCCTGGGGTTACAGACATGTACCACCACACCCAGCTTTACAGAGGTTCTGGGGATCTGAACTCAGACCCTTGTGCCTGCACTGGGAGCCCTTCACCCACTTGAGCCATCTCCTCAGCCCGTCATTTAAGATCTTGAGAGGAGATCTTCATGAGAGATTTGAGCTTTCTTTCATTTCTTCAATCATTCATTCTTCTTGATTTTAAAAGTAGAACACCACACTGGAAAGATATAATAGGCTAGAAAATTTGATAGCCGCGGTCCATGATGAAATCGAATTTCTTCAGCTCCCTGTGGAATCAGGTGAGCCTTCTGTGTAGAGAAGGGCTGCTGTGTCCTGCTGTCTTTAAAACCATGTTGGGGTTAGGGACTCTCTTTGCTCTGAGGCCCACTGGCAAGTTCCTTTACTCTTCTTTGCCTTCCATTTTCTGGGAGTCAAGTGAGATCCCTTGTTTGCACGCCAGCTTTCTGATGCGCACCAGGGGTGTTTTCTGGAAGGAGTATCCTGGTGTTTCTGCAGAGCCTTATCTCAGAGAGAAAGGAGGGTCCACAGCTCGGCAGCTAGCCAGCCCACATGGCTGGGAGGATGGATGATTGACAGCATCCGCTGTCGCATCACTAAAGAGGAGGGTCATTTGGACAGGAGTCTGGCCTCCCTTGTGTGGTGTCAATGGCTTGGCACTTGTTACAAGAGAGAATGGAACTGTAAGAATCCACAGCATTTGTCACACAAAGTTCTGCAGAAGGAGTGGCTGAGACCATGAAAAATCTCAGGTGAAGGTAAAGGTGTGACAAGGTGGCTTCTTCTGAGGGTCATGGGGAAGGGATCTGCACCAGGCTTCTCTCATGGGCTTGTAGGTGGCTGTCATGTCCTCTTGTCTTGCCATACAGGTATATCTAAATTTTCTCTTAGCATGATATTAGTCATACAGAATTAAGACCAGCTCAATGGCCTCATTTTAATTTAATAACCCCTTTAAGGATGATTTATTCATTCAGAGCTATGAAGTGGGGTTGGGGTGTCAGGACTTCAACCTGTGATTGTTGGTGGACTCTGCTCAACCTAATGCTGTTTCTTTCTCTGATATGCTCGTCATGGGGTGTGTGCAAATAAACATTTGCTGTTTGTTTATTATGCTGAGGGCAGCCCAGATGTAGACAGCTGATCTGTGGCACACACTGTTGTGGGGGACCAGCCCTCACCTTTTCCTGGGTACTCTTGAGGAGTGAGGGATAAGAGATTTAGATAGAAATAGAGAGGGGAGAGAAACAGATAGAAACACAGGATAGACTTGGGTGGGTCTGGATCCTTATCCACTGGCCCAGAACTTGATTCCAAAGGTCTATTTATAACAATGCCAAGGGGTGGAGCAAAAGACATCCCCCTTGCTAGTTACAGCCAAGTGCAGACCCTTCCAAACCCCTGGTACCCAGACCCGTGGACCAATCATCCTCTTATGCAGCCCTGCTGGTAAAGCAAGCTCCAATCTCACTAGGAAACCTCTGTGGGCTCACACACTGCAGAATTAGTTAGGAAGGTGTTTCTAAACACGGTTATCTAAACATGTTCAAACCAACAGAAGAAACCTAAAAGGATTTCTGCCTTCCTCTTGTTTTACATACATGTGTTCAAACAGAAGAGCTGATTGGAGGAGGGGTCCAGTGACACAGAGACTTGTGTGTGCATATGTGTGTACGTGTGTGTGTGCATATGTGTGTACGTGTGTGCGTGCATGTGTGTGTGTGTGCTCGAGTGTGTGTGTGTGTGTGTGCTCGAGTGTGTGTGTGTGTGTGTGTGTATGTGTGTGCGCGGGCGCGCGCGCTAGAGTGTGTGTGTGTGTGTGTGTGTGTGTGTGTGTGTGTGCTTGAGCAGAAAGTTGGGCCATGTACTGGAAGAGCTAAGTAGTGTAGAGAAAAACAATGTAGGAATTTGAAGATTGGTAGAATCAAAAGGTTTCATGGTAGCTTTTAGCCCAGCAATGACTCTGTAGTATGCAGTCTCCCCAATTTTTATTGACTGTTTTTAACATTTGATGTTCCTGATCATGAAGAATTATGAGTTTTGGATAGGATCTTTGGTATTTCCTCTTTGCTACAAATTTAATGAAGCTGTTCTTCTTAAATGTCCTTTCAACAGCCTGGTCCTTTCCATAGTAAACATGTATGTAAAATGCTTTATCCAGGGCCTTGGTGATGGCTCTGGTAGAGTTTCGTCTAGAGAATGTGAGGCCTGGGTTTGATCCTCAACAGTGCAAAACAAACAAACAAACAAACAAACAAACAAACTCTTCATTGAAAACTATGCCCTGTTGGGAAGCAGGCTCCCCACTTCCCATAAGTTTTCATAAATCACAGATGATTTTCCTGTTTATTTTGGAAAGAAGCAAATCTTTAAAAAGCTGGTGGTCACTTCTAAGACTCACACAAAGCAGGCGTTAGGAGACAACAGAGCTTTAGCCACAGTGATGGATACAGTCAGATTCAGTGGGTCATTCCCTATGCCCGTGTATGAGAGAGAAAAGTGGAAGGGTAAATTCTCACTGGTAAAGAAGAAAGTGACTCATGTCGGTATTTCATGAGTGTCTTGGTTTATGCTTATCATATCTTACAGCAGCATTTATTCTCTCGGATATGAAAATTTTCTACATCAATTATATTTTATGCAGTTCACTCCTGCCAGGGCAATCAGAATCAGAAAAATAAGACCTGAACCTGGCCTGATAGCTAACTCTTGTAATCCCAGATAGTCAGAAGGCTGAGACAGGAGGATTATAAATTCAAAATCTGCCTGAGTTCTAGGTCAACCTGGGCAACTTAGTGAGACCCTATGTCAAAATAGAGTAAAGGGTCTGGGGATAGAGCTTAGAGGCAGAGAGCTTGACCAACATATTTCAGGACCTGGGTTTAACCCCTAGAACCTCTATATGAATGAATGAATGAATGAGCAAATGAATGAATGAAACAACCAGAACTTCAAGGCATTTGCAGAATAATCCCTCTGTCCTCCGGTAGATGCCTGGCATAACTGTATCACCATCACTTGTGGTTTATGATTCCTTGCTGGTGTAATCTTACCTTGGAGGTTTGAGGGTTCCCTGCTCTGCCATGACACAGGAAGAAGGAATCTCCTTCTGCCTTTCAGGTAGATTTGTGTGTTTCTATGAGTGTAGTAAACATCACCAAAGAACACGGCAGCAACATCACAGGGCTGGTGAGAGGCAGCGCCTGAGGAAGAGGAGACCGAGCTACGTAGTTTTGGAAACAGACGCCAACCTGCAGAGCAGTAGTCATGGTAGCAGTGCCGTGGGTGCTTCTCAGAGCCACAAGGAGCGGGAAAATCTAAGAGCATTAGGAGAAAACCAAAACCAAAACCAGAAAGCTGGCAACAAACGTGATGCTTCCACCCGCCGCCCCCCCATGCTTCTCTGAGTTTGATTTTCCTCAGCTATGACTCAAGATGGGTAGTGAACGTATAGCTAGAAAAGTGCAGGGAATGTGTAGTCAGAGTCCATGAGAGAATCTTTGTCCAGTTTTGTTGTTCACTGCTGAGGCACATTAGGAGAATCCAGTGGGTGTTGGTGACAGTCTCAAACATCCAAATGCAGAAGCAAACTTGTCTGGTTCTTAAGTAGCTGTCTTTTATTTCACTCCTTGGGGCATTCAGGAGAAAAATAATTTACTATAACTGATTTAATTAGCTGAATACACCTTGCTTTCAGCAGCTGCCCAACCCTAATAATGCTGATCGTTCAATATTAAATGTGGCTCTGACTTGAATATTAAAAGTGTTGGACTCCAGAAGGACTTGGCCCTGGCTTTTATCTGTCCTCAACTCTTCTCTGAGTTAACGTGTATCAAGAGAACTCTGATAGAAATTAGCCCCATGCCCAGCTTATTGCTATAGTCCCAAGTATTAATATGTAGAATATGGTACCCAGAGAAGCTATGTAAAGACAGGCTTTTAACCAGAACTGTATCATTTAAAAACCCTCCTGTTTGGAGACTCTAAGCCCATGATAAACACAACTCCTGGAGTTGAAAGTAGAAAATAGGATCCCATGAGTTACATCTGATGGATGTGGTGAATCTAGGTGGTTTATAGACTTAAGGGTAGGTCAAGGGCATTTATAGCCCCGAGGGATGTGGGGGTCTCTGCAAACACTAGGGCTGGCAGAGTAATGATCCATGTGAGACAAGAAAGAAATCTGGATGAACATGACTCAGTAGCCGGTGTCAGTCAAGCTTCTAGAGTCTGACACTGGGCAGTTTATTTTAGCCATATTTAAGCACAGCAAAATTTTGGTAAAAAGTTTCCTGATGTTAATTAACTCAATCCTGTGTGTACAACAAACTTAAGACATGTTTACATTGAAACTCTTTACAAAGTACTTATAGCCTCTTTCATAAAGATGGATTCTATTGACTAAGAAATAATGCTCAAGGGTCTAAGGAGAATGACTGAGGAAAACATAGTCTCGGAGTCAGGAGTGGCCTGGCCCTCCAGATAACACAGAGGTTCCTAAGCTGTTGTCAAGTACATGTGACATCTCCCCTAAGGATGGGTTCTACTGACTAAGAAACAATGCTCAAGATTGAGGTCTAGGAAGGGAGAGTCTGGGATAAGTAGTCTGGGGGGTTGGGATGTGGCCTGGCCCTAAAGACAGCACAGATCACCAGCCATTAACTACATCCACTCCCAGCTTTCTGGATGGAAAACAGGTATACATCTCCTCCATTGAGGAGACAACCCTGTCTGTTTAACCTTCCTGGTTTCCCTAGTGCTTATTTATGAGCACAAGGACCTTGTGCCCTCTACAAAGGGGAGGTCAAGAGATGGCATTTTGTAGGATTGATGGGGAAGATGGTCTTGCATGGACATCACCACCATCAGACATTTACTGTAGATAATGCTGACAATAGTGTTTCCAAATAGGAACATGGCCCAAGAATATCACTCCTACATTCTTAAGGACTCTGCAGCCTCCAGGTCTCTCGGAGGACTTCAGATGCACTCGTTTCCAGTGAGTCAGTGAGAAGTTAGTTGGTTCTCATGTGAATGAGGAAACAATTGTTCGCTGCCTACATACAGCTATTTTAAAGGAGCTTTCCACTTTGTGTTGATCTACGCAGGCCAACAATGACTTTCAGAGTAAATAAAATGAGGGTTTTGCTTTGTGGCAGAGTGCATACCTGCCATGCACCAGGCCCCAGATTTAGTCCCTAGTGTCGCTCTACATATGGGCGTGGCTAAGGACAGTGTCAGGAGTGGAGATAATGGGCCCTTGGGTTCTCCTTACATGACGTCTCTCCTGTGGCATCTTACGCACCTAGGTTTCCACTTGGTCATCTGTCCTTGATGCATATAGCTGGACCAGATCTCAAATGTAGTTCTGTAACTCCCAAATGGAATGTTGACGACTCTGGTTCTGTTGACATGTATTTGATAGTGTTGGGGTTGGCGAGCCTATTTCATTTCCCTTCTTCTAGGACTTGAATCACAGGGGAAGTAGGAGATATTCCAGTGGATGACAAAACATTACTGTCATACCATGCGGAGCCAAGAGGTAGATCTGTGTGTTCACACGTATTTTCCCCAGACTCAAAAGGACAGCATCTTGCATGCCAGAGAAAAGCCCAGAATCATCCTGCCCCTGTGGTCCACCACACAAGTTCCTCCACTAGAAGAGGGTTGTCCTGTTCTTCCAGAAGGAGCGAGAGATGGAGACCGCACTAATGTAGGACAGTCCTGCCCCTGCACCCCTGAGTAAGGCTGTTCCCCACTGGTATGCCTTCACAGGGTTCAGTGTCCTCACAGTTGGTCTTTCTTACCCTAGTCCATGCTGAGGCCACTGTCCTCAGAGAAATGCTGTGTGTGCCTGGTTTTGTAGGACACAATCCAGGCCTAGCTGGTTTCTTCATAGAGATGTCTACTGCTAAACTCCGCATGGTTTCCAGTTCTGAGTTCTGACTCAGTTCCCCAGTACTGCGTCTGTTTGTTTTGCTTGAGACAGAGAAATGGTAGCAGAGGTGCTCCACGGCAGACTGACTAAAACTTGCTCTAAAATGAGTATTTGGAGTTGTTTGTCCCCATAATTCCAGGAGCATACTTGAATTGAAAGGGATTTGATTTCTGCTGCATGCCGAATGTTGAGCTATAGCACAATCTCATCGCTCAGTGGTATCTTGTTTAATAACGCTTCCAGAACTTGACGCCTGCAGGCACTGTGCCCCTCACCACTAACCAAATACTAAAGGCTGTCTGCAAAGCAAGGCACTAGGAAGCACCGGTTATGGATCCAAAAGAAGTCTGCATGCTGTAGGATGCATGCTGTGTGACTTCCAGTGGAGAAGAAGTTAAGCTTGTATCACCTGCTGAGTGAATTATGTAGGAATGGAGGCAGACAGAGTGTTGGTTAAGTCAGGCAACAAAGACATCTCCACTTGTTTGGGGTGGCCAATAAATTTTTTTAAAGACCAGTTTTTATCGTTAATGTGTATGCATGTGTCTCTCTGTGTTGTATGTGCATGTGAGTGGAGGTGCCTGCACAGGCCAGATGAGGACACTAGATCTGGAATTACAGGAGGTTGTGAGCCACCTGATATGGGTGCTGGGAACTAAACTGGGGTTCTCAGTGAGAGAGCAGTACGTGCTCCCAACTGCCGAATCATCTTCCAGCCTTTGAGTCTTAGGATTTACTCTCCAGGCTTGAGGCAAGAGGAGAGAGCTATCTCTATGCTTTCCCTCCCTTCCCGTGTCCTTCTTGTTACTGGAGCCACCACTAAGCTGCTTGACTGAAACGTTCCAGTTTGCAGTTGCTCCTCAACCCCTTACCCCACACCAGGAGCCCGCTGTGCTCAGCTGCCTGTGTGTCCTGCTGACACCTTGTCTAAACCGTAACCCTAATCTAAGTCACCATCACCACCATTACTTGCCTGGCCTGCCGTGTGATATAGACTTTGACTGTCAGATCGACACAGCCTAGAATCACTTGAAAAGAGTCTCCATTGAATGTTTTTCCTCTATCAGGTTGGCCTGGGTCCATGTCTGTGGGTGGTTATCTTGACTATTAGTTGATGTGTGGGGGAGGGCGTCTAGCCTTCTGTGGGCAGCATCATTCCTGGGCTATGTAAGAAAGCTAGCTAGGCGTGAGCCTGGGAGTGAGCCATCAATCAGCATTCCCCAATGGCTTCTGCTGGAGCTCCTGCTGACTTCCCTAGTGATGGCTGGTGACCTGGAAGCTAAAATAAGCCCTTTCTCCCCGAAGTTGTTTTTGTTGGGGGGAGTTTCATGTCTGCAACAGAGAGGAAGTGAGGCACATGACCTTCCCACTCCTCTGTTCCCACCCTTTGCAAATGCCAGTCTGTTCTTTCTGTAAGGTCGCAAAGCATTCATCAGCTCATGACATGCCCCTCCCACCACCCTGTGTGGTGGTCTGAAAGAAAATGGCCCCCAAAGGGAGGCACTATTAGGAGGTGTGGCCTTGTTGGAGGAAGTGTGTCACTGTGGGGGCGGGCTTTAGGTCTCTTTTTCTCAAGCTTCTCTCAGTGTGACAGTTAGTCAGCTTCCTGTTGTCTCTGAGTCAGGAAGTAGGACTCTCAGCTCCAGCACCACATCTGCCTGCACGCCACCATGCTCCCCATCCTGATGATAATGGACTGAACCTATGAAACTGTAAGTGACACACCTCAATTAAATGTTTTTATTTATGAGTTGCTGTGGTCATGGTGTCTCTTCACAGCAATAAAAAGCCCTAACTAAGACACTCTGTGAGGGTTTTCTGGTTAAGGGGGAATTCACATTTCTTACCAGATCCCATAGGCCCCAGCATGCTGCCCAGCATACCAGTCTCTTTTCCTCACGTGACTGTCATGTGGTCACAATGCTGCACTCTTTATTCCTCTGTCTTCATTAGTGGTTTTACATTCTCTCCTCCTTCTGCCTGGGATGCTGTTCCTCTCACCGTTGTGTGCCTGATTAATATTTTCGTTAGGTCTCAGCTAAGAGTCATATTCAGAATCTTTGGTGATGATCCTCTCTCACATAGCTCCTTATTTATTGTTTTAGGGAGTGTCAGTGAGTGCCCCCTGCTGGTCTCACTCCTATTAGCACCCTCTGTCTTCTCAATGGCGCTGACTCTCCTGAGACTAAGAACCCTGTGTGTTAGCATCTTGGGCTAACCTAAACCAATAAAGAATGTAGGGTCTGTGATGAGAAAGGGGACGTGGCAGGCTGCATGAGGCTGAGGACAAGGACCTAGAGACTGTGTTTAGCACTGTATTGGGAAACACATGACTCCTGCCTGGTCCAGGAACGTCAGACCATGTTGGCCTCAGTTGGAAATTGGGTCATGAGACTGGGGTTATACTGATGTAAGAGGTGGGTGAAAATTGTGTCCCATGAATGGTTTGGGAATTGATAAAGAAGGGACATTTAAAAGATTTATTTATTTTTATTGCTTTATGTATAGATGTTTGGCCTGTATGTGTGTATGTGCACCACATAGGTACTCCTGCAGAGGCCTAAAGAGGGCATTGCATCCTGGGAACTGGAGTTACAGAAGGTCCTGAACCACCATGTGGGTGCTGGGAATTGATGCCCAGGTTCCTCTGCAATAGCAGCCTGTGCTCTTAACCACTGAGCTGTCTCCCCAGGCCCATGAAAAGGGCCATTTTAAGAAGTAAGTTTAGTAGGTCAAAGATCATAGAGAGAAAAATATGCTGCTTAGTGTGGAGTGCACAGAATAATTTCTCACTTTTTATTTTCATTGCTACTTCACAACTGTAATTTTGCTACTGTTATGAATCATAATATAAATATCTGATATGCAGGATATCTGATATGTGACCTCTGTGAAAGGGTGTTTAGCCCCCAGGGTGAGAACTGCTGTATTATCGTGTGTGCTGTGGCAGAAGACAACCATGTGAAGTTGGAACCCAAAGGTCAGACTCAGGTTACCAGCCTACCATGGCTATCTTGTCAGCCCTGGAATCATTTTATAAACACAAATTATTTGTGCAAAATAATAGCTTTATTTGTGACATTCTCCTGCATGCATATAACATATTTTGGTTTGTTTTTGCTTTTGTTTTAATATTTATTTATTTATTTATTTTACATTTAGACCACAATTCCCCTTTCCTCTTCTCCTCCCAGTTCCCCCCTCCCCACTTCCCCTCAGCTACTCTATTCCCATCCACTCCTCCTCTGTTTCTGTTCCAGAATAGGGCAGGCCGCCCATGAGTATTGACAAAACCTGGCATATCAAGTTGCAGTAAGACTAAGCACCTCGCCTTGTGTTAAGGCTGGACAAGGCAAACCAGCATGAGGATATAACATATTTTGTTGTGTCTGATTCCACCCCTATGCTCAGGGCTATCCCCCTCCTCTCTCCCCATCTTAATGAACAGACGCTAGAGCTGGGCTGCAATACCACAGCTTGCCAATAGGTGTCACTGTCTCACAAATGATGTCTCAGGGTAGCTGAGTATAAACCTTTAAATTATGTAAATGTTTTTATTTCCTCTCATTTATATTTTGAATTCTCACCGTATAATCATAAGTAGTCAAACCAGATGAGATCAAAGCTGTTTTTAACTAAATCTAGTTACATCAATGTAGTCAAATTTTATTCAGAATTCTTGTCATTGGTGTTATTTTATACAGTTCACCACCTGCTTAATTTTAGCTACCGTAATATTGAATTACTGCCTTGCTGTTATTTTGATATTTAGTAGAGACATAGGCACATCCAGGAATGACAAATAGCGTGTACTTTTTGCTTTTTCCTCTGTGTTTCGTGGGTACTCTTTGTTTTCAGATGTGTCTTCCCTCCGGGTGTCACATTTACACCATCAAAGGTCGTCTGTCGAGCTCTTGTTTTTGAAAATAATAGGCATATATTGCCTCATACCTAGGTCAGGGTCTTTGTACGTGGACGGATTTTTAAGAGTAAAGAAAAGACTAGGAGTTCATTTGGCATCATTGTTTTTACATTAGGGCCCAGTATAGCAAAAAAAAAAAAAGAAGAAGAAAAAAGAAAAAAAAAAGCCGGAGAAGACAAGGGATGGGGACCCTGGGGGCAGTGGCGGGCGTAGGAGGTGGGGAGTAATGTTTAGACACACACATCACATACATGAGAGCTTGCTCAGTGTTAACAAACCAAATAACGTTACTTGGAGACCAGATATACTTAGCATCTTGTGATGGTGCATGTTCTGCCTGAGCCCTGGGACAAAAGCATGCAGAGCTGATATTTGGAATTAGTTGTTCCCTGGGCTGATGTTGGGAGAAGCATTTATGACTGATGCAGCATCTTAAATAAATTATCCCTACACAGCCTGATTTAAAGGTTTATTTGAAAGGGCAGGGGGAGTGTTGTACAGTGTACACGTGACACATGCTTTCTCTGTGGCTTGTGGTGACCTCTGTCCTTGGATGATCTGTGTACCATGTGATTAGTTTTACCAAACCCTTCCTACTGGTAGGCAGGGAATAGTGCCTTGTTGTTTGCTGCCACGAAAGTCCCCAAACACGTGACTGCACGCTGGACACTGTGCAGATTAGAGCTGCAGGGTGTGGCTGGAGGAGACACGGACGGCTGAGCCACGGAGGTGGCTCTGCCAACAACAGCGTGTGGTTACATAACCTCTGCAGTGTCTGGCTCTGGGCTTCCCTGGAGACAGGTCGTGTGCGGTGCGATGCTGTTGGCCTGAAACTCAATTAGGTTGTTCTGAATGATCCTGAGTCTGCCTGAGATAAGCTTTTACCATCTGTACCAGAAAGCAGATGTTGATCAGCTGCAACAAACTGATGAGTGGCCATGCTAATTCCAGCAAGGACAGTTGCTGTCTGACTGTCATTTATCTGTCTGTCTGTCTATATCTTGTTATGTTTCTGAAGAGCAAAAATTAAGTATTATGTAACATGGATAAATAATTTAGTGGAAGAAAGCAACTCGGTTTTCATCACTGGAGGAACTTAGCCCATATCACTTAAAATGGTTTTTTGCAATGACTCAGCAGTTATTTAAAAACCACATAGATTTAGGCTTTGTCTTTGGGAATCTGTGTGGACAGCTGCCAGTATTTTCCTCACTCCCATGAGCTATAGAGGAGAGTACGGAAGTTTGCAATGTAAGGAACATTAGTGAGCAAGAATTTTAAATTGTGAGTTCAAGTGAACTTTTAATTTTTAAGATTTTAATTTTAATTTTATTTATGTGTGTCTGTGTATGCAGGTGCCCACATTCCTTAACAGCGGTTCTCAGCCTGTGGGGTTGTGACTCCTCTGGGGGTGGAATAACCCTTTCACTGGGGCCACTTAAGACTATTGGAAAACATAGATACATGCATTATGATTTGTAACAGTAGCAAAATTACAGTTATGAAGTAGCAATGAAAATAATTTTATGGTTGGGGTCACCACAATGTGAGGAACTATATTGAAGGGTCACAGCATTAGGAAGGTTGAGAACCATTTTTTCCTTAGAGCCTGTATCAACTACAGAGCCATCTTTCCAGCCCCTCAAATAGCCTTTCAGGTTTGAGCAGATTTTACCTTCTTTGTGAGGTTACAGAATTGGGACTTGTCAGAAAGGAACCCTTTTTCTGTGGCTGAGTCTCTAGATTGCATCTCCCAGAAGGAGATCTGGGTGGTGCTGGAAGGCGGTGGTCAGTGTTGGGAGACTGAGCCTGGGAAAGAGGGTGAGAGCTCATAAATCTGACCTGGGCCTTAAGGAGAGCCCAGAAGACAGCCAAACTCTTGGCTTTCCTGACTGGCCTCTGGCTTCCTGCCTGTAGGATTTCAGCAGTCATTCCCATGCTAATGTCTGTGAGTAGAAATCAAAGGCCCTGAAAAGAGCATGGAGCATGGTGCCCAGGCCCCTCCATTCTGCGTCAACAGGGATTAGCTGTTCAGTTCTGTGATTTGGGGTGGATTCCTCTTAAACTATAACAAAACCAATGTTATCTAACTTTTTCTCCTCTTGCAAAAGGTCGTTTATTTTTCTCTTAATTCTTTAAAACCTCTTTGGGATGCGAGTTTGTTGAATGCCATTTTCTTTTCTGACCTTATCATATGTGGATTTTGTGTGTTGTTTTCTAACACACTCAAACCCAGATTATCACCATCAGCTCTGTAATAGATGATCTCACCCATGTGGAACATTTGACACACACGTGTAATTTACTCCCCCTGTCATTAGAATGCATGTTTATAGGAGGCATGATTCCCATTGAATCAAAGGGAATCTGGGCAAGGTCACACTGCTAAGAGGTGATAGGATGTGGGTTCCAAATAGACCCTAAGTGTTTCACCCGCTGTGTGAACAGTCCACACCCATGGCTGCATTTTAGGGCAATGCTGATTAATTACGCTTAGAATGTAGGTCCCGGAAGGTCTGCTTTTGATTTAATTTACTTTTTTAAGTTTTCATGTGTATGTGTGTGGTGTGTATGTGTGTATATGCATGTTTGCATGTGTGTGTGCTCATATTTGTGTAGGGGTACATGGAGGCCTGAGATTAATATCAGAAATCATCCTCAGTTGCTCTTCCACCTTATTCCTGGAGCAGGGTGTCTCAGGGGGACCCAGAACTCTCCCCATGTGGCCACTCTCCCAGCTTGCTCTGCGGCTCCTTCTCTGCCTTCTGAGGTTGCAGTTCCAGCACACCTGCCAGACTTGCCATGGGTCCTGGGAGTCCTCAGGTTTGTACAGGAAACACACTAACTGCTGAGCCGCCTCGCTAGTTCCAGGGATGCTTTTTAAATAACTCTCAAGGCAGCTGTGATGTGACATTCCTGTCAACTTCCTGTCTGACATTCTTACCCTCAGTGACAGCCTCACCTCACCTCTACACTGTGCTTCTGATGTGCATGGATATGGCTGACCCTCCATGTCTGTGAGTTCTGTAGATGAAAAACAATTAAAAGGAAGATCGCATGTGTACTGAATAGTACTTTTTTCTTATTTTTATTCCATAAAGAATGTAGTATAGGGGCAGGAGAGATTGCTCAGTGGTTAGAGCAAATTCTGCTCTTGCAGAGGACCCTGGTTCAGTTCCTAGCACTCATGTGGAGGCTCACAACTGTCTGTAACTGTTTCCAGGGGATCTGACACCTCTTCTGACTTCTGCGTGTTCCTACATGCACATGTGCACATGCATACACACATAAAATACAATAGACATCAAAAAAGAATTTTGTCTAACAATTCACATTGTACTTTTGTGCTTTAAGCCACTAAGAGTTAACCCAGAGACAATTTCAAGTTTATGGGATGTATGTGTCAGTTATATGCAGAGACCATGATGTTTTACATGAAGGCCTTTGGCACCCAGTGATGGTGTATGCACACACACACGTATATAAAGTTTGAGTGTACATACATATGCACGTGTGCTTCTGCCTTTCATCCTGTATACTTAGTCAAACTATACATAGTTTGCTCCTTGTTTCTTGGCAAAAGCATAGTAGAAAATATATCTTGTCAGGACAGTTACAGAGTATTCTCGGCTAGCACAGTGGCGGGATTCTGTAGCAGCTGAAAGGACAGTGGGAAATGGCATGTGCTATAAAAAGGCTAGCTAGCCTCAAGGTCTGAAATTGAGACTCACGGTAGAACTTTGTTAATGAGCGAATTCAGAGTTGGTTTAATGAGTTGGCGATGGAAGGGCAGCTTGTATCATCAGGGAGTGAAGTTTTGCTCTTACATCTTTACACAGTAATAAAGGAACTGGCTGCTCTGCCTCCTGCAGTTGAGTCTGACTTCTTGTTTACTTTTTCTCCTGGCTTTATTTAAATGCTAATGTAGATCCATCACTGGGCTGCGGCCTGGACTCCCCAACCTCTTTCTTGTATTCACCCCAACACTTCCTTTGCGATGATCATCTTGTTTTGTGTTTCCAATATTTATTTTAAAGGGGGGAGTGTTGGAAAGGCAAAATTAAGTCTGTGTTTCATGACTCCTCAGCACCATGGCTGAGACCTTGTGAGCTTTGCAGCAGGCTCTGGGTACAAAGAATGAACGTGCGCTTTTCTCTAAGAATGTGGTCACAATGGTGCACCTGTCACACAACAACCAAAGAGCTGACTGGCAGCCACCAAGGTTTATATTTTTTAAATTTCAATTTTAATATTTGTACCACATAATAAAAAGTAATCCTTAAATACTATGATTATTTTATTATCCCACTGAGTTTGGTTAGTGCTGCTCATATGGCTGTGGGTGTGAGGTCATCCATGGACAACCTACTAGCTACCACTCCCTTCCTCCAGCAGCCATCAAACTAGCTGCCAGTAGCTCCTGAGCCAGGGTTGGGCCTCAGTAGCCTCTTCCTCAGCCTTGATAGGGTTGTTAAGTGTCCTGATCATGTGCGGGTAACCATGGCTGCAGTGACTCATGAATGCAAGGCCATATCACGCTCAGAGGACAGCATTTCACAGAACCCATCCTCTGGCTCAGACATTCTTTCCAATTCAGTGTTCCCTGGGCCTTGGGTGTCTAGGCTGGTGGAGGTGCCTGGCTCCAACTGGAAATCTTCTTATGACTTGTACACAAACAGTGGTAGAGGGCTTCATGGGTTGTTGAACCTTGATACTGGGTGAGTCAACTTTTCTTTCAACTAAATACTGCCAACTTTGCATAAATGTTGGAGATCACAAATCGTCCCCTGAATAACCGTAGGTAATGAACCAAATGGAATCAGTGTCGTGAAGTTTGCTTGGGTGGAGTCTATTTGTGTGCTTCTGTCCATAAAAAGAAACTGCCTGGGGCAAAATCCAAATCTTTCTGGTGGTTTCCATCCTAAGACCCTTTTGGTATGTTAACAGAATGTCCACCCAACAAAGAATGTGCCCAGCTACTCCAGAAGGGAGTGTGTGCTGTTCCTCGTGTGAGCCGATTCTCTCCAGTTCTCCGGCTGTTTGATTATTATCCAAGTTACAGCAGCTCCTAGAAGATCTAGACCCTGCAGATTGCTAATCAGTCAAACTCATAAACAGTATGTGCTTAAAACACAAAAGAGTTCTTTGGTCTGTCAGTTAGGTTTGAATTAGGAAATAGAAGAAAAACGACATCTTAACAACAACAAAAATAACCATGTGAACACTCAACAAGAAACTGAAGCAATGCATTTCAGAGAGACGTTGATATCAAGACTGGGTAACGGTAACTAGGAACTGAAACAACGGAAAGCTGAGAGGGGACTCTGAAGTGCTCTCAGCAGCTTCAGAAAGCAGCCATGTGTACCCGGAGTAGAGCAAAGGCCTAGATTGGAAATAGCAGTTACAGAGCCTGACTGTGGCTCAGTTGTGGAGCACTTACCTGCCTGGCATGCAGAAAGCCTGGTTCCATGTTCACCACCACATAAGCTAGGTGTGGTAATGCACACATGTAACTCAGCACTCAGGAGGTGGAGGCCAGAGGATCAGAATTTCAAGGTCTTCTTTAGCCACATGACGAAGTTTGAAGCCTGGATACAGGAGACCCTGTCTCAAAACAAACAAAGCCAAAAAGCTTTGGAGGAAAGTCCTGTGGAGGAAAGCTGCTTACATACCTCAGAGCCCACAGGCAGGGACAGAGCTTTGTGAGGGAAAGGCAAGTCACTCCAGTCAAGAAACACCCTTGACCTAGAAGAACCTGTGTCTGGATGACATGGGGTAGGTACAAACACAGGGAGCCACAGCAGAGCCAAGTCCTGCTCTCCCAGCTGGTTCTGCTGTGCAAAGGTAGTGTTTGGTCACTCCTGGGATGTTTCTCTTAAGAGAAACTTAAGAGACCCTTAAGAGAGCTCCGTCAACTAAAGAGCGGTTTAAATTTATAATTTGATTCGGTAATACACCACAAAGTACAAAAATATAACGAGGCTAGATCCTCTCCTGCCTTCTTGCCCTAGTCCTGGTCCCCCTCCCCCTCGTCTCTGCCCACCCACTCAGTGCTATTAGTATCTTAGCCAACACTAATGCAGACCTCTGCTGCTGCCACAGCTCACTGAACACAGAGGAGCTTTACACTGTTTCCCCACAGCGTAGCTTCCCCGTCTCCCCTCATCTTCATGTTTTAAATCTCAGCACCTTACTGAGTTTTCCTACTGTTTTTATTGTCTTTGGTACTTACAGGATAAAGGGGTTTATCTACAAATACTTCTCTCTGTTAATTGTTTTGGACTATACAAGTAGCACATGTAAGGTATTTATGGTGATAGCAGACATCTTTTCGTCTCTCAGCTTCACTGAAACTGTCTAATATTTCCCACTAAACATATTGCTGGCTTGTAGAACATGGCAAAGTATATTTTATTTTGTTAAGGAATCATCTTTCTATCATCTGCCTATCTAGTTCTCATCTGTCTGTCTGTTCTATATGTATTCCATGTATATGTTGTAGTCAGAATGAGATTAAATCTTGGCAGATGGCTTTAGAGCATCACTGTGACCATGTGGCTTTTCTTTTTACCGTTACCCCATGCAATATGTTGCCCTGAACTCCATGTTTGGTTAATGTTTCCTAACTCTTCTGATACTGAGTGTCTTTGCAGTTCCTGGGACAAGCTACACTGAGTTGTGGAATTCAATGGCACACATGTACATCTATGCATGTAGTAGTGTTTGCAAATGTCTAGACATTTTTGCTCTTGGTCACTGTCAGGATTTTGTATCACTTTTACTTATTTCATAGGATGAACGTGGATAATTTTCTCATTTTCTTCTGATCTGAAGCAGTTGAATAACACTGGAGTGAGCTCCTTGTATGTTTGGTAGAACTTCCCTGTGAAACTTTTTGGGATTGGGGTTCTGAGTTATTCCTACACAGTTATTTCTTCTGTAGAAATAATCCTGTTAGCCTGCTTTCTGTCTTGTTTAATTTGATTTGGGCACATTATGTTGTTCTTCAAAACTCACACATTTTATTCAGGCTTGTTGAGAAATGATGTTGGTCAGGACAGACTCACAGTCATTCTCCATTTCTTTTGTTTTTTCCTTTTCATAATGTTTTATCTAGAGTCTTTTCTCAAACCAGGTTGTCTGCTGGCCAATCTCTTCCTGCTTTCCAAGAGCATGTCTCTAGAACTTTATCATTGCCGCCGTTAATTCTTCTGGCACCACACCTGCTTCTGCGCTGCGCCCTGGTTAACCCACCCCAGCCGCTTCTCCACCGACTCACGCCTTTCAGCTGAAGCCCACAGTCTCTGGTCCTTTCTCTCCCCTTCCTCCTTCCTCATCTTTCACATTTTGTTCTTTTCTAGAACATCTAAGATTTAGTTTGGGTTTGCTCTTCATGTAAGAGGAGTTTATTTTCCAGCATAAGATTCTTGTTTTCAACTAAAAAACAAAACAACAACAACAGTTCACAGTTGTCTTGTTGGAGGTCAGGTGTGTGTCTCCAGGTGACCTTGTCTGATGTCTCATGCTGTCCTTTCTGTCCTTGCCTTGGAGATCCTTCCTCAGATCTTCCCCATCATGTTCTTTTTCTTTTACATTCTCATCTAGCTTGTGGAGGAGAAATTGCTTACTTTACTTTGTTTTTCTGTATCCCTCAGCTTTCTGTGTAACTTAGTTATGTTGCTAATTATTTATTAATTCCTGAAGAAACTATTATTACTTTACTTTACCCCATCCTTTCCTGAATTGTGTGTGTGTGTGTTTTATTTTTTTGCTTTGGTTTTTTTTCTGCATATTAATATTCCTTTGGGGTGATGATAGCATCATTTAAAAATGATTTATTTTTATTTATTATTTGTTTATTTATTTTTGTGTATGGGTGTTTTGCCTGCATGTCTGTGCACCATGTGCATGCAGTGCCTGTGGAAGCCAGAGGAGGGTGTCGGATCCCCTGGGACTGGAGTTATAGATGTCTGTGAGCTGCCGTATGGGTGCTGGGCTTGAACTCTGGTCTTCTAGAAGAGAAGCCAGTGCTCTTAACCACTGAACCATCCCTACACCTCCATTAATCATAGTTTTAACCAATAAAATCAGAGAAAACAATTCTAGTTATCAAACCTTATTCTTTTCTATGGATTGTCAATAACAATTTAAAGAAGTTGTGGCTAAAGATTGCTTTAAAATTAATTTACTTGTTAAAACATAGTTCTCAGCAGCAGAGAGAAATAGATGAAGTGGAACCCAAGGCCCTGTGGCAGGCTGCACACAGTAGGTGGACTGCGCACAGTAGGCGGGCTGCACACAGAGGCCGCTCCTGAGGCTGACCGCTTTCAGAGGATAGCTGCTGGTTACATAAGTCACCCAAGATGGCCCAGTGTGCTGTTATTTCCAATGGTCCAGGGAGAAGCACGTGCCAGGCAACAGGCAGACAAAAACATAACAATTTACTTTCCGATAATTATCACTGCTTACAGCCAGGTGGGACTTGATTGATCCGGTACAGAAAAAAATCTTCCTGTATGAATTTCTTTCAAGATTAGAAATACGACTGCAATAAATATTTCTGTAAATCACTCTCTGGACTTCATTAGAGGAAGCAGCTGTGGGTGCTTTGTTCTTGTGTGTGAGACTCAATTGACACAGAACCTGACCCAGAGCGTCCACCAGTCCATGTCCCTTCTTTTCTTTCCTTTTTCTTTTTTGTCTTTTCTTCTGAAAAACTCTAGCTTATTGGAAGCCTTTTCTATGAAAACCGACGACACTAGGAACCGAGCTGGAACTGACTTTTGAGTTGATAAAATAACAATAACCACAGCATCAGGGCTCTGAGGTGGAGGCTGTCCCCTTGGCATGCTTCTGTACTCATGGGGGCCCTCAGCTCCTCCAAACTTGCACTCTGTGCTGTCTGGGGCTGCTCTGTGGTCCTGACATGGGCCAGACCCAGGACACTGCTGCTTCCTTCAGGTTACTCCATTGGAAGGTGGTGGTGGTTTGCTCGGTCTCCTTTATATGCAAGAGGACTTGGTAAGCAGTTGGCTAGCACTGGCCTTTCCTAGCAGTAAAGCTGAGAGTCGTTTTCTGTCCTGTTGAAAAAGCAGCCTAAGAAGGTCTGGTAGTCTTTGCAATGCCCACGTTGCCTGGGAGGAAAACTCTGCTCATCTTCTCCCCAGAGTTTAGACTAGGGGTGTGTGGCAGTACCCTAACAATTCTCTATTCTGACAGAAGCAGAACCCTTCAGGTGCAAGCTGGAAGTGACTCTCATAACCCATGAAGTCCTGTGTATAAGTGTCTGTCCAGAGGCTTTGACTGAAATCTTCTGCCAACTGAGAGTTCTGACCAGGGAAATGAGGCAGAGGGCAGGTGAGGCAAAGAGGTAGCCAGGGGTTGTTCCCAGTGTGAAAGCCACAGACGACACTGTCTTCATGAGAGGCACAAGAGTCAGTGCACCGTACAGCTTTTCCGATGACTGGAAATAAGAAGCTGAGCTCCGAAAACAATGTCTAATAATGAACCATGAAAATGGAAGTGTTTAGAAATCCTTGGAAATAGAAAAGTTGAACGAGACATGTATACATACACTTATACAAAAATTACTGTCTACTACGGAAGCCCAGAGACTCACTGGCAAACAGTTAATTACACCCCAGAGTTTAGTGAGAAAATAGTCACGAACCAAGTATTTGGAGAAGGATTGACTACTTTAGTTACTCCAGGAGAAAAGTTCGCAGTGTTAAACAGGTATGTGGCACAGGGTAGGGTAAGGCTAGGAAAGGGGTGTCCAGAAGACGTGGCTCTTTTGCAGGACCATGACATCTAAGCCGAGGCTGAAAGGCTGATAAGGAACAGTTGCTGTTCGGCCGTGGCCACCCTGTGATGGGTGTGTTGGTTGAAACCCAACACCCAGGGGCAGAGGGCCACAAGGGAAAGAAAGGGAGAGATGGCCCAGCAAAGATGCTAGAGAGGACAGCAGAGAGGTCACGGCAGGGAAGGCTGCCCGCATGGGGCTCAGTGTGATGTCCCTTCTGTTAGATGTTCTCTAGGCTGAAATGTTTTCTGTGATCTTTTACCAAGTTCTGCTCTCTGCACTTCATGTGAACATTTTCTGATTACGGCCCCCAAAGTTGCCTCTATTTCATATGAAATGAAAATAAACCGTGTTCTTAAAAAACACTTGGGAAGAAAACAATACAGGGCTCAACAGATGGCTGAGCCAGTGAAGTGCTCGTCACGTTACACAATGACCTTAGTACCCATAACCCCCAGCGCTCACACAGCATGCCAGGGGAGAGGATATGCACCTGTAATCCCAGTGCTGGGAGAGCAGAGACAGGACAGTTCCTGGGGCTTGCTAGTCACCCAGTCTGTCTGAGTCAGTTAGCTCCAGATTCTCAAGGGACCTCGTCTCAAAACAAACAGAGTGGAGAAGTGACTGGGGAAGACACATGATACCAAGCTCTGCCCTCCACATGCATGTAAATGTACACACAAACAGACATGTATGCACACACACACACACACACACACACACACACACACACATACATGCACAGTGAACACAGCACAGTTGGTTCTTGCTGCTAAGCAAGTGGTTGGTTTCCTATGAGTGTCAGACAATATCCTGACAGGGTCCTGGTACACAGTGCAATGTTCATTTAATTTGATTAAAACTTTAATTCTTTTGTCTTGCCTTTGCTGATGAATGCCTGTATACTCCCATGGCCTTTTGCTGCTAGCAGCTCTCAATAGCTGATCTCTGCATTGTCAGAACTGAGGGATTCTAAGAATCCACTGGCTTCCCGTGCAGCTCACTGCCTTTGCTGGTCCAGGACTCATCTGGTCGTGGATTTGAGGACATGGAAAACACTGATGTCATGACTTTCTTTTTCCTCCTCTAACATTTTTGTTACTGTTATAGTTGTTGTTACAGGGTCTTGCTATGTAGCTCAGTCTAGCTTTGAACACATTATGTGGCCTAAGTGATCTCTAATTCATGATGATCGTCCTGCCTCAGCTTCCTTAGTGCTGGGATGAAAGCTATGTACCATCACACCGTCTTTCAAACTCCTTAAGATGTAAATCGACAGGTGTGTGGTCAGATCTCCCCAGCACAGAGTTGTGGGAAGTGTCTCCATTCTTACGGAAGTCACACGTGTTCGTCTCATGCTTTGTTTAATTCTGAAGCTTTTGGCGAAGAATGCTGTTGCTTGTACGCCACATCTGGAAGACATGTAGTCGTATTTCATGGGAAGAAGCAAGCGGATAGTGGGTGGAGGGCCCGGGTGTAATTACAGTGTGTGTTTATTTGGAGAGACTAGCATATTAGCATGCAGTGGGGGATGAATTAACCTCAGCTGGAATAATTCACTGTGGTTGGTTTCAATAAAAGCTTAATAACTTTAAGTCCTTGAGGTTTGCATTAAGCTTATGATGAAGGACATGTTTCGAATGTCTCTCCTAACATGAGTCCTGACCCCAGATTGGGCTCCTCTTGCCTCCCCCAAACCTTATCCTCTAATCAATAAAGAGAAGTTAGGTAACTTCAAGAAGATGAGGGCCTTTTGTTTTTACACTTAAAAACAAGTATTTTGCAAAGTTCAGTTTCCACAAAGTTGTGTATAATTTTGAGTTTCTCCTCCAGTCGTGTGAGGTTTCCATGGAAACTGTCTCGCCTATATTCAGAGCCATGGACTGTCTTCCCACACAGGTCAGATTGCAAGCAGTGCTAGGTCCTAGCTCGGTTTATTGTGCTTTAACACTAGGCAGCTTTAACAAGAGGCTGGTTCCTAATTGGCACACGCAATTTCATATTTAATTAGCAGTGTGAGTCTCACTACATCTTACCAGCAGATGTAACGTTTAGAATGTGTGCCATTCTAATGCAGCTGTTGCCCAGATGTGCCTCAGAGCAGAGGCGTTGTCGCAAATCACAGCTCAGCTGCTTGACGAAAATCTGGGCAGAAGCAACATTATTTTTCTTAAGTTAAAAAAAAAGTAATTTTCCTTAACCAAGCTAATGGATTTATTTTCTATTTTTGTAACTGCTTTATTGAGATACTCATATCATAAGTTTGACCCACTAGAATGTACAATTCTGTAGTTAGTTTTTCTCTCTCTCTGCCAGTCTCTGCATCCTCAGCTCCTGGAAGCCATTTATCTGCTCTGTACAAATCTTTGTGAGTCCTCCTATTCCGGACATTTTTTATAAGTTTGTGCCTGTCCTCTTCTCATTGTTCCTACGCTCTTCTCAAGGCTTATGCGTGTGGAGGCTTGTGCTAGCACTCTGGGCCTTTTTATTGAAAAATAAGACGCCATCATATGCTTATACTACATGCCCCTCACCTACTTATCATTCAGTGGCCATTTGGGGTCCTTTCTGCTCTTTGAATGATAGAAATAATGCTACATGGACATTTCCATACAAGGCTTTTGTGTGAAATTCTTTTTTGAGATCAAGTTTCATTCATGTAGCTCAGGCTGGCCTCAAACTCCCTATTCTTCTGCCTCAGCTCTCTTGAGCACTGGAACTATAGATGTGAGCCATACCCAGATCTGTGGGGACACATTTTGTTCTCCCTTGGTCATGTGCTAAGGCGTGAGGTCCCTGGATCCAAGCATAACTCTGTGGTTCATGTGTGGGAACTGTGACATAGTTTCGCAGCATAGCTGCTCCATTTTGTATCTGACCCATAAGCTATGAGGGTTGTAATTTCTCCACATCCTTGACTGTGTGTGGTGTTGTTGCCTTTTAAATCTTAATCATCCTAGTGGACATGAAGTGCTATCCAGGGGCAGTGTTTGGAAGAAATCATCATCCAGCACACAAACTAGTCACATGCTTCTTACTTATTTTCCATTACTCTTGAGAACTGAGGTAAATGCACTTCTCGTATATATCTCCAATGTTCTCTTCTGATTTTAACACAAACCCAACTCAGGTAAGATGACATCAAAACTGACGATTCTTGGAGTTGGACTAATTGGTAGACGCATAGCACAGAAAGAGGGAAGTATCTAAGAACTGTTTGACTAAAAGGTTAAATCTTCAGGTCCCTGGTGTAACTTCATCTTACTTCCCATTAGCCAAATGGGCCATAGCCGTGATGCCATACAGTGTGTGGCCCAGTGACACGGGGCCAGAAGCCGTCAGACAGGGATGTAGCTCCCTCCCTAGAGTGCTTGCCTAGCATGTGTGAGACCCGGGTTCAATCCTAACCCTGCAACAAATGACACTGATGTCTTCATTCAATAGAACATAATTTATCAGGTGTAACGCCACAGTTGTAGTGTCACTAAAAAGCAAAACAAGGCTTCCAGAATCTGTGACACACTGTTGACTTTAAAGTGATCTGTAATTCTTGAAGATAAAATGTTGAAGAAAAGGTGAATGCCACAGTTAATGAAATATGGCAATACAGCTGTCCGTGCATACCAATGTCATATTATTGCCTCATTGATTTCACAACCACCCTTACACTTACATGCATTCCCGGCCAGGAGTGGGAGCATCCGTGTATCATCTGTATCTTATATACATCCATACATACTATCGATAGAAAGGAGGGGAGAGGTATGTGTTGACTTTTTCTTTCCCATTCTGGAAGTTTTAATTCAACCTTCACAGAATGACATTGGGTGAAATGATCCTCAAATTGGCTCATTCACCTCCAGTCACACTTAGTCTGGGTTTCCTGCTCAGCCTGAGTAGTTTTCATGTCTCACGCAGAAACTGATGTCACAAGCCTGTGGCGATCACGTCTAATGTGACCGTAGGGGTTGCACAACAAGTGTGCACTGATGGTATTAAAGGTCAACTTTCAGGGCTGCAGCGTGGCTGGGTGAATAAAGCTCTTGCCATGTAACTGTGAGGACCTGAGTTTGGATCCCGAACCCATGTCAAAGTCAGGTGGGCATGTGGGTCATGTGCAGTCCTGCTCCTGGGAGGTGGAGTCATGGAATCCTCAGCCTAAGCTGGCTAGCCAGACCATGGAAAATATAGTGAGAGGCTCTGCCTCACACATAGGATAGAGAGTGAGAGTTGTGGAGAGACACACCCAGTGTCAACCCCAGGCTACTACATACATGCACGCTCACACACAAGTGAGCTCACATATGTGTGAGCATGCACAATACCATATACACATACACAGAAAAATAAAAGAAAGTTTTTCCTATTTCTAGCACCTTGGCGTTTAGCTGCTATTCTAGATATGTAGTAAAATATCTGTCATGGCTCCTGTCACAGAGGCAAGACGATTTTCATTCTGTTCAAAAGCCCGTCATGTACCTAGCCCAGGTCTTTCTGAAGAAGCCCCTTTCTGAGGCAGGCATCATTCTGTTTGTTTGAACTGAGACCTCATTTTCTTCAGGTAATAACTGTGTTGTGTTTTAAAATGCTGATGGATGTATAAGAACCTCGCTTTTTATTCCTTCTAATCCTCCTCTGTGCTTTTGCTGTGGAATTTTTCAAAAGTATGCTTTCCACAGAGAACAATTAGGAGCTCATGGGAGCATGGGAGTATTCATATTAACAGGAAAATGTATGCTCTTACAAGCAAATTAATGTCAGAAATTATCAAAATTTCATACCCATAAAACTCAGGCTGAGAGCGGAGGGTTTTAATTTGAGGCCATTCTAGGCTACATAGCAAGATTCTGTGTTAAAGATAAAAACAAAAATTATACCAAAATTAGATCAATATGACTTTTACAATAATAAAAACACTGTAATTGTAGAATAAGACTTGCAAGAAATGCAAGTTTTTATTTTGAGAATCACATGAGATGACAGATTGTGTTTAATTTTCTTTTTAAAAGAAAATTTTCTTTTAGAACAGCATTTTAAGAGAACAGTGTCTATCTGTTTCATTATGCTCACAGAGTCACATGATATTGCCTTATTAGTTTGGGAATCAGAACCTCAAGATGGGCCCATGCTTTATAGCAAGGTGAAGATCCTAAGGCAGTTGATATCACAGCAGAGGAGGATTGGTCAGGGTGAGTCTGCAGGGGAG
>CABHPQ010175261.1:6683-44137 GCA_902168405.1 Peromyscus aztecus | reverse complement strand
AAGGCGCTCACACCCAGTTTTCCCGTCATTACCCTCTGCGACATAAAACCAACTGGGGATGACTCCTTTAAATTGACTTGGATCGCTCAAATGCTAACCAGTCCTTGAAAAACAAAAAACAAAAAAGCCCCTGATATTTCAGGAAGCAGAGATACGGCTTAGGCCACTTGAGCTCCCTCTAACCTGAACCGAAGCCCCAGCTGTCTAGTTTCCGTGAAGGAGCTGTTATGGAAGCTACGTACAAATTACGTTCATCATAAATCACCAGGTTAATTCAACCAGGTTAATTGTCTATTGCTGGCAATGCCCCACCAGTAAGGAATCACTCTTGTGAATGTAGTTTCACTTCCTAACTAATTTTACTACAAATCCCAGCTTTACACTCATTCGGACAGCTTTGGACACTCTGACCTTAACATCAAATTTTCTTTTCTAAGAAATTCAAAGACTTTACTTCTCTTTTCTCTTCTCATGAACAGAGTAATTTTGGAGTAGGATGTGTTTATAGTGTTTTTATCTCGCAGTCTGCATTGATGTCATTTACAAGGTACTGGCAATAACTATATGACACAGGTCAGCACTTTCCTGGCTCCTTTCTCCCAGATGACCAGCCTCTGGTCCTCTCAGAATCTTTCAGAAGGATGCTTTTTGTGAGACCTCTCTGCACATTCTTTTTGGAAATTTCTTATGAATCTACAATTATTTCAAGATAACACACCCCAAGATGCTGTTGCTTTTCATCCAAGTTGTGACTCTACATGTCACTCCTTATTAGGCCAGTGAAATGGCTCAGTGAGCAAACGCACTTGCCGCCAAGCCTGAAGATCCGAGTTTGACCTTTGGGACCTTAATGGTGGAGCTGTTACATGCCCGTGCACACATACAATTATTGAAATAAAATTTTTTAATTAAAAAATATCTACTAATGACACTACTTCATTTTCAGTGCAAGCATCTAGCCCATTTGTAAGATCTAAGAAAATTCTTTGTGTGTATTATATGTGTGTTTACTATGTTACGTGTGTGTTACGTGTGCACATAGGAACACATGCACCTATGTGCACTCGTCAGAAGTCTACATTGGGTATCTTCCTCAATAGCTCTCCACCTGATGTTTTGAGGCACTTACTGATATGGCTAGACTGGCTGCCAGTGAGCCTCAGGGATCCTCTTCTATCTGCCTCCCCTACTGTGGCGTCACAGCCTTGTTCCATTGCCTGTGTGTTGACAGGGGAGCTGGGGAGCCAAACTCATCAGGCACTTTGCTGACTAAGCATCTCCCCACCTCAGCAAAGGTCCCCTTTGCTTCCTTCCTTAAAAAACAAAATAAAACAAAGCACCCGCCCCCCTAACTTCTGCCTGGTTCCCTGAAGCATGACCCCTCTAAGTTGCCCAGATGCTTTTACAACCCACCCTTCCTTCGTCAGTACTCAGGCTTTCCACCCTCGGTTCTACCTTTCGCAGAGTCTCACTTAATGTGACATATCTGAAATTTGTCCACTGCTGCGTGGACAGAAGTTCAGTCATTTTACTACTGGGTCACGCCCCACTGTATGGATGCACCACGGTGTGTTTACCCATTTACTCGTTAAAAGACTAATCGGTTATTTCCAATGCACATCTTTTATGAAGAAAGCCACTGGGAAAGTTGATCACTAGTTTTGTGGAGCACATGCATCATTTCTCCTGTGTAAATATCTAGGAGAGGAGGTGCTGGGCCATGTTGTCAGAAATGCACTCCTGTTAGCTTGACCAACTCTATTCCTCTAAGTCTTCATCCACAACCCTCTTCGCTGTGAGTGCCAAGGGAGCAAGCCCCCCAGGCCCCTGCGGTGTTGGATCTACTACACTCTTCCATCCTTTAGCTAACCACTTTCTAGTGCATTCTATATTTACTACTGTAATTATTGCTTATGAGTCTTCCCTTCTTTCTTCCTTTCCCTCCCTCCCTCTCTCTCTCTCTCTCTCTCTCTCTCTCTCTCTCTCTCTCTCTCTCTCTCTCTCTCTCTCCCATTTCACCCACCCTGCTAAAATACACTTCATGAACGTAGAAAGCCCGTGTTACATATACTGCCATCCCCCCAGCACTCACCGACACCTGGAATAAACTAACACTGGCTTACACACCTAAGGTTGCACCTGGAGAAGTCCAAGTGTGGTCAGTTTTAGGAAGGTAACACCAGGGAAAATAAGACTTCTAGCGTGGTTGCTGATGCTGTAAGAGCTGGCTTGTTTTTTTCTTTGAGATCAGACAAGATTGGGTCCATTCAGGGTGGTCTGGCTACAGACCAAAGTTTCTTTCTTTACACAGAGATCTAGCTGGGCAAAAATTGTTCTGCAAAGCTGTTTTTTTTTTTTTTTTTTTTTTTTTTTTAAAGACAGCATTTCACCCTATAGCTCAGGCCGACCTGAAATTCACAATCTTCCTGCTCCAGCCTCCCAAGGGCTGGGATTACAGGCATGCACCATGCTCAGCTTTTCTATTGGAGAAGGCAAGTAAAATTGCCCAGGTTCATATATAGAAAGGTATCCTGGGGTACAGAGGTCTAGCGTTCTCTCGCTATAATTTTCCGCATCTCTGTACGATGGCCCCAACTGACGGCCGGTTTTATTTTCTTAATCTTAGTTCTATTCTCATTACCCTTCCACTTCTTTTTTATCCTCGGGGAAAGCAAGAGCAGTTACTGCCAGGGCATTCTCACGTTTCCCACAGAAATGGCATAGGTGTTAATCTTGTATTTATGTTTGATGTGGGTAATGACGGCTGTGACTGGAGCCGTGGTTTATTAATATGCAGGGCTCTCACCTCATTAGTGGTGATGTATGTTTTGAAGTTAAGCTGCAGTGTTTGCTGGAATGTCGGATCTGGCCCAACACACATTCTCACTGTTCACTGTCTTTGTTTTTACCCACGGTCAGCACAGGCCCTGCTCACAGGGCGCGCACTTCTCTCTGCCAATGAAGACAGCTTTTCCACAGTGGTTAATCTTGGTAGGCGTTTCAAACATTTTAAATAAGTATATCTTCATGCGATGTCATCATATTTGCTTTAGCTTACAAAAGGGAATTATGGATTTTTTGACCCTGTAACACAAAGCACAATAACTCTCCTTGGCTGGATTTGTTAATGGAGTATTCTTATTGATTGGATGAAGTGATTAATTCATAGTTATAATAAAAATCTATCTACAGGATTAACATTTGATCATTCACAAAGTCCTCTCCCATCTATTATCTCAAATATTAGAATGCTAACCAAGAGGAACAGCTGACTGAAGAGAACCCTGATGGTCCAGCCTGAGCTGTTGAACTCCAGGTCCCACCATTTCCAGGTGACATAATGTGCAGCTGGGTAAACTAAGGGGACAGACTAATCATGGGGCGAAGGTTTATGGCTGCTTCTTGTTTAGACTGCTCTACAGTCTCCACTTACCCCGAGAAAAAGGCTCTGGATTTCACTTTTCCATTTTTCCGTAGTTAAAACCCAGGACACCAGACCAAGCCATTTATATGGGAGAAGTAGTCTGTTCTTTTGTATCAAGCAGCCAAACATGTCTCCAGTTCTTCATTGTGAAAAATGTGTGCTCCTGAGTATAAAGTAATGTCATTTTACTAATTCTCTGCTCTGTCTGGGGGGAGCAGCCTTAGAAAAGGATGATCAGAGGAGAACACAGTTCTTAGTACTTAGGCCGACACAAAGCGGGAAGCTTGGATCACTCACTCATTAGTGTTCTGTTTTCTTCTTTTCACTGGCTGTCTTCTCTCACAGCCTGGACCAGACTCCCCCAGCCTCCATAAAAGGACCCAGCTTTGATTTGACAATGTGACACATATTCAGATGTATTCCCATCATCAATCAGAGGAAGCAAAAATGAGTCTATGTGTGTGTAAGAAGGAACAGTGGTGAGCGTGTATACAGTACAAGTATATAAACAACCATATTACCTACTTAATTGCCTTAGCTGAACTTAAAAGCTCTGATCTTTAATTGCCTGATTGAACTCATCTAAAAAGCTACAATTTTTTAATCAAGGAGAAAATTAAATAGCTTTTTGGTAAATAAAAAGGTATCTTTAATCTTATTTTTATGAAATCCAAGTTATTAAATATGGACAAAACCTACTCAATTTAGGCTAAGTTTCTCAGTACAGTCCTTTACAACAGTCTCCAGGGCCCTGACTCTTTGACTCTACATTCAGAAGGTAAAAGCCTCTGTGAATAGCTATGCAACTCCAAGGCCAAACAGAAATTTATTAAGAAGATGTATTATTACCACAGCACTTTCTGAGGGCTGAGGGCCCATTACGAGGGAATACACACTCATCTGCCCTGTGATCCAGTCACCTTTCTATCTAGGCAGACATACATACACTACTTCCCTGATTCATGCTAAAACAGAAGTCCCTGGAGAGGGCTTGTGGCAACCCATGCCCACTGCTTTCACAGACACCTCCCACAGTAATAGTTGACAGCAGTTTTCTCTGGGGGTTGAGTGGGCCAGAAAAACCTAAAGATAGACTCCGTATCAGCAATCAGCCAAGTCACCACAACCGTCTCCCACAACATACCACAGGTTCTTTCTGAGCCCAAGTTGCAAATAGCAAGAGAAGTGTACACTAGTCTCCAAGGGCTCTGGTCAGCTGTGCCTGCCTAAACAACCACAGGAGGATTGTTCTGGTAATTTGACCCTGGGCTGTATTTTCAGATCCCCACAAATCCATCTGAGCCATTTCAACAAACAAACAAACAAATCTGGTTATTCTCACAAACAGAGTGAGACTAACCCAAATAACTTAGAAACAGGAATTCTAGAGGAATAGCGCCTTGTCAGCATGATTTGTCACCTCAAAGAGGAAAAGAAAAGATGTTTTGGAATATCCGAGGCACACTTCCCTATCCATCAGAGTTCTCTGAGCAACCACATTTTCCAGAGTTACAGCTGGAGAGAATTCATTAGTCCAGAAGGATCCTGTCTGCCTAGAGTACAGAACAATCCTAAGTTTCAATTTATAACAACATTCCCATCTCCACAGCATGGTCCTTTTAATGAAGGCTTTGCTATTGAGCACTGATGCCTTCCCTTAGCTCCCATGTCAAATGCACAGCAGATGTCTGGGAGAGGCAAGCAAACACTAGGACCAGTCACCGGCTGTAAGGGCTCCAGGGGTGCTGCACAGGGGTAGGAGTACACGTTACAGAGTAGCTCTGCCGACCAGGTTAGAATGTCCCCTTTCTTTTACACATTCCTCACCAGATGTGTTCACATATTGATACCCAGGAAAATGATACTAGTCCAGCTCTGCTCACTCTCTCAGCTACTACTCTGGTACCATTTACACTCTAGAAACACAATGGCTTTATGGGGATGGGGGTGGAGGAAATGAGGGGGCTTAAGATTCCCTTTAGTCAGCACGAATGCCGTCTAAATCTGAACATTATGCTTTTCCAAATGTAGATATTCTCTTGAAAAAGGATGAAGAAGTTTGGAAGCAAGGGGTTATTGAGACCACCTATGAAGAACACAGGCTGGGTAGGAGCCTGCAGTTGAAGATAGGGTGAGTTCCTTTCAAGAGCTTTAGCCTGTTCTTAGGGGGGAAAAATTTAAAAAATAAAAACTAAAACCAAATTAAAAACAAAAAACCCCTTTCCTTTAATGGCATCTCATTGTACACTGCTGCATTCCCCAGATGTACACAAAGCCAGGGTAAGCAGATGTGCACTAAGTTGAATTTGTGGTTTGACTCTGTTACTGTCTCTTCCTTTTTTCATAATTTGCTTCAAATGAATTCAGACATTTTAGGGACATTAAACAAACAAAAGGAGGCTCCTCCTGTAACACGCAACAGTTACCAGACCATCCCCTTCCACGTCACAAGGGACCATTCCTGATTCTTTCATTAGGTCCTTGTCTGAAGTTTCATTTCCAGGGAACAGAGTGCAATCTCTTCAGGAAGACACCTGAAGTTCTCTAAGGATTGTGGGAAGGGGAGGGCTGTACCTACAGTTAAATAACACAGAGCCTGCTATTTTCAAATAGAACAAAATATGTTTTGCATGTTTGATAAATATGATTCACAAAAATATAATCCCTTGGTTTGTAGTGAAAAAAAGCAGAAAAGATGGAAATAAGAGGGAGAAAATAAGAAAAGTAACATTTACAAACAATCACTTTTTTATGGTCACATCAGCTGGCTGAAATGCTTTTTTTTTTTCTTAAACCAAGGTAATTGCACAGCCTACTCCATCCCCACGTTAAGTCCACATGTAAAACCCAGAACATACCTCTGTGTAAAATCTTTAAACTCCACAAATAGGTAAGGCCTTTAACAACCTAAAATTATGAAAGAGAAAACAGTACAGTTATGGACGTTACAGGAGATGTTCCACATTAAGCAAATCAACCACACATTTTCCTTTAAACAACTGTCAAACTGAACTTCCTCTTGAACACCTCCTCGTCTATGCAGGCTCTTTGGGGTACCAACTGCAGAGCTCCATGTTCCTTGCTCTTGAGCTTACTGCTCTCCAAAGACTGGGTGTGTCAAAGAAAAGAGATGAGCATGTATCACAGAACAACCTGGAAGGTCACATGCTAAACCCTCAGTGGTGCTATGGGCAGGTTAGGAGAGGGACAGAAACGAGGAGCAAGGACTTTTTAAACAATTTTTTAGTATTGAGCGTGTGTGCATGTGCGTGTGCGTGTGCGTGTGCGTGTGCGTGTGCGTGTGCGTGTGTGTGTGTGTGTGTGTGTGTGTGTGTGTGGTTTTTCCATACAGAGTTTCTCTGTGAAAACTGCCCTGGCTGTCCTGAAATCCACTCTGTAGACCAGGCTGGCCTCAAACTCAGAGACCCACCTGCCTCCGCCTCCCAAGTGCTGGGATTAAAGGCATGCACTACCACATTGGACCTCTGAGTGGTTTTTTAAAAAAATGACTTTGTTTATTATTATTTTATGTGTGTGAGTGCTTGCCTGCATAAATGTATGTGCACTATGTGTGTGCTTGGTGGTCATGGAGGCTGGTGGAAGGCATCATATCTCCAGAGTTACAAACAGTTGTGAGCTGCCACATGGGAACTGCGAGCTGAACCTGGGTCCTTAAGAGCAAGTGCTTTTAACTGCTGAGCCATCTCTCCAGTGCCTGGGTGATTTTTAAAAAGTCATGCTATTTATGATGAAGAAAAATTGTTTACTTTTAGTTTTTGGTAATGCTGGACCCAGGGCCTGTGTGTGCTCAGGAGGTGCTGTACCAATGAACTACATCTCTAGCCCAAGAACATTTTAAGAAATTGATTCATGAAAGGAAACAGCTAAAACAGAAATCACCTTTCCCAAAGGCAGCTGGGGAATCCTGATCAAGATTCCAGGCCTTGAATGTCAAACTTAACTGATGTGAAGGAAAGAGAAGCAAGCCCTGGACCAAGCTAACGATACATGTCAGCCGGACATGTCAGACTGTTCACTGGAGGACTGTTGTCTAGGCTCTGTGGGAAGTCCTGAGATGACTTCCAAAACTTTCTGTGATTTTAAAGTAAAATGAAAACTAAAAACTATTTTAAGAAGGTTACCACAATGACTGTAGATGGCATGTCTCCTGGTCAAAGCTTGCCTATGGAGGAAGCCCACAGACAGCATCGCACTCAGGCCAGGGAGGATGCCTCAGTACCACTACTTAAATTCCACCCCATTTTCCTCTTTAACTACCATCGTTAAGAAAGCCAGTCAAATGAAATTCTGAAAAAGACCCGAACTATACAGGTTGCAATTATTACCTTCTCTGTGGAAAATTTAATCAGGAATTGCCATTAGGATCTTTCAATCCTGAGCTGAGTATGTGGGTCACTCGTAAAAGGTTTGGCTAGCAGGCAGGAGGCCCTAAGTTCAGACCCTAGTACCACTAAATAAATAATAAATAAATCTTCAAAATTTATACAAGACTGGTTGTTATATGAAATGCACGTTTTATTTATAGCACATGAATAGAAACTTATATTTTCAAGGTTTACTATTCATAATTGGATTTAAAAGAAAAACATGGAACAAATTGCTGTTACTCAAAATGTACTTAGAAGCATTTAAAAGCACTTACTACAGAAAATTTTGGGTGAGTCAGGCTATATAATAAGAAAACCTATCAGGATAAGAAATAACTAAGGGGTTTGTATACCTCAAACATGATTTTAGAAAAGGAGGGTTAGGGCTCTGTATGCAAAGATTTTGGTTGATCAAAAATGACTAATAGCAACAGTAAACACCAGAAATACAAACTGAAAAAAGCAATTTCCAAATGTTAAAGATCAAGAAAGTCAGCTCCGTGTCAGTTAATGCTGAAAAAGGCCAGTCTGTCTGGCTGCTCTCATAGAGCAGAAGGTACTGGGGGGAGGGGGGCAGTGGATACAGTGATCAAGTCCATTCCAGGCTTATGTATTCTAAGAGAATTTAAAAAATTTAAAATTAAAAAAATTTTTTTTTTCAAGACAGGGTTTCTCTGTGTAGCCTTGGCTCTCTTGGAAGTCTCTCTGTAGACAAGGCTGGCCTTGAACTCACAGAGATCTGACTGCCTCTGCCTATAAATACATATGTTATGATAATAAAATTAGAATATGTGTTTAAAATAAAAGCATAAATGAAGGTAGTTTTATCAATAGATATAAGATAAAGTATTCAAATGTTTATAAAAGATATCAGCAATGAAAACAGCTTTTCCTTGAGTAGTGGGAGGAGGCCCCAATGGTTAGTGTGGGAGCATGAAGAAGTGGGCTTCAACTTCCTGACTGAGAAGCTTAGCTGTGTACTATGAGACTTCCCTGTTACAGCCTGTGTGTCACCAACATTAGCTCAACAGCAAATGAATGATCAGAAAACACATAAACAAGATATAATCCAACAGATTCAGATTGCAAAGTAGTGAAAGAAAAACAATACTGATGTTATGATTTTGGTATAATCATAAATTTTGTTAGAGATTCAAAAAAGAACTATTATTCCTCCAACTGTGAAAATAGGTATTTCCTTTTAGTGCGTTTAAGTATCCACATATAAATGAGCAGGAAATCTGTCCACTAATCTGGGGTATCATTGGTATTCAGTAGACTAGGTTGCACAAAACCCCCTAACAAAGCCTTGACACAAACAGTACTTATATCTGCTGTCAATTATTCACTCCTTGACATGTCAAGTGCACACCTTTTCAGGGACAACGTCAATCAACAGTAACATTAGCATTCAAAATACAGCACAGTCTGCCACTGCTTTAGACACAAGAGGGAAATAGATGTGGAGCAGTGGGGAAAAGGTACTCTTCTCTGTAAGAAGTCAGATTCAGTGGACAGCAGGGCAGAAGCCTGTGAAGCTGGGAGGCTAAGATCAGGTACTTTCTATGGATTTCTTCAAGGGAAAAACAGTCTCTCTCCATATATCCTACATGAGAAAATCTGAGTCACATTTCACAGATGCTTGACACGGTTCATCCGTCGATGGCCTTCAGGTCTGTGGACCTGCCTTGCATGCTGGGTTACTAGATCCAGGAAAATTAAGCTCATCTTGGGGGAAGAGATCTCTAAAAGAGACATGAGATGATCTTCAGGCTGAGCACAGTGGCACATGCCTGGAGTCCTGGGAGAGCAGCTGAGCCCAGGCGATCAAGACCGCCCCCTCCCCCCCCAAAAGCAAGATGCTGCTTGAAAAAAGAATCTGAAGCAACTGTGTACTGTATATTCATATATTGTATATATGATTATCCCTTCATTCCCATTCACTATTCTTATCATCCCCCATCTCTCTGTTTTAACCTAGTTTCCCCTTTAATTCCTTTTTCTCTTCTTTCCCCCCTCAGCTTCTCAAAAAACAGAGTGAAGGGGCACCCTATACCTAGGATAGCACTGGTAGGGGTCAGTTATTTAGCTGTTCTGTTTTGCTTAGTACTGATGTGCTCAACCATCCTCATATTACAGGGCTGCTCAGGTGGCGAACTCATACATAAGTAGACCACAGAGACAGGCACTCAAGTACTCACACAGACCCATCTGATTCTGTTGTTGAACTGGACAGAGTCGAGGCTATTTGCATGTGCCTTCTTGGCCTAGCTGAGGAATTCGAAGAAAAGAAACTGATGCCATCTTTGGAACACTCAGGGAAAGTAACCAGGGAAACCGAGAACCGGAACAGGCTGTGCGCATGTGCATTTTACAAGCCACGAGGGACCACCCATCAGGGTGATAGCTGCATTTGGACTGCTAAGATCCTATGGTGTCAGATGCTATCCCTAGGCCAGACTGGAAAATCACCCATGTTTGGAGTCTATTCAGAACACACACACACACACACACACACACACACACACACACACACACACACACTTGGAAGGAACTATACAACTGTAGGGCACTAACAGAAGAGCGGAGTTGTCCAGAGTGGCTCCTCTACTCCCACCCCCAACGCTCATCAGCATGGCCAGGAGCACTGCAGAAGTGGACGGACTGGCCTTGTTGTGTTAGACTGCCCCTGATTCAAAACCATCAACCCCGCCTGGACTCGCACTCATTTTAATGCTTCTTGCTAAAGTAGTCGGGCATCACCCAAAAGCAAGCCCTGTATTTAAAGCTGGCAGTTTTTCTGCTGACTCTTCACTTTACAACCTTCCTATCCTGGCTGAATCAGAAAGCCCAGTGGCCTTGTTGGTGCTCTACACGGGAGGGAGGCAAGATTGATGAGGCCAGGAAAGAACACGCTTCTCCACTGAACAAAGCGGATTTCTATTTTCCCAAGTTCAAGAGATGATGGGAACGCAGGACTTGCAGACTCCCCTGCTTCCCAGCCCTTCTCCTTGCCTCTTCTTGCCCTTTATTATACATGTTACTAAACTCTAGAGCCAAGAACTGCCAAAAGCCGCAACGCAATCATTCCCCTCGGAGATTAGAAGAGGAAAGGAAACATTTTTATTTTCATCTAAAACACTGATTTCAGTACTCAGATTGCATCCTGAATAATCTGCCTCATGTGTAGATTAGAAGCTGCTCGGCAGAGGCAGCATCAGAAAGGAGAGTGCTCATCACCCTGGGCAGTTCACACCAATAATTAGAAAGAAAAAAGGAAAGCTGTGAATTACAATGAACTAAGCCTGAATAAGTGTCCATGTTGGATTAAAGAATTTGAGTTGTCAGTTTGATGTATAATGAATGTGAAAATAAGCCATTTAATTAAATGGTACATGATATAATCACTTTGTTCTGCATTAAACCACTTAATTTAACAGAGCGTCTTTACTTTAGCAATTGTTTACGATTACAGCACCCAGTGACTCTTTTTAGATACGGTTAGCTTATATTATTCCAAATCTCAAGTCTGGGACTTACATAATAATGCCAGTTTAGATGATGTAATCTGTCTATGTATTAGTGAGTACAGAAGATAAGAAAACTGCTTCTCATCACAAAGGGCACCGAATCCTAGATAAAGTCCCAAAAAGGTAAGACTAAAACCCAAAAGCATAAGAAGACTGCAAAACTATTTAAGAGCAAATGTATTTTGTTTATAGACTGTTTCACTAATTTAAATCATTTTCAAATTTTATAACTAAGAATGTCCCTGTACCAGTTTTCTCTTCGATGAAATTAGAAACCCAGGCACCAAGGTCCCTGTAATCACAGTACTGACAAGCCAGAGGGACTATGCTAGAGGTTAGCCCACAAGAGGAGGAAAAGACAGAAGCAACGGATGGTAAGAAGGACCCAACAGCCAGCTGGGACAGAAAGAAAGGACTCATCTGAGGACCTAGGGATGGACTTGACAGGAAGGTTTAAACAGATTCCCTCCCACTGAAGCCAATATACTTACCGCCACTGCAATTCTTCCGAGGACATGCTCTGGAATTTTCCTATATACATCCAAAGACCCCCCTGTAGAGACAAAGACGTGGCATTACTACACGTGAATCATGGGCACAGAGCACTGGACTCTCCTCTGTGCCTGCCTCGTGAGAATGCCGTTTCCATTCTCTTATGTCACATACAGAATATGGAGAGCAAAGTTGGCTTTCAGTTCTACTTTTATGAATGACATAATTGCACTTCCGGAAGAGCATGGCCAGCTAATTCCATTTAAAATTCCAGTCATTAAAAACTGAAGGAAACTAGGAGGGTAGCTAAGAACCTGCCCCTATGAAAACGTAGATGTCAACAAAACTACAGAAACGACCCCGACGGCCACACTTGCTGCTTCATGTCCACTTTCTCACATGGCAACCTGGAGACCCTATCTTAGAATTCTCCCACCTATCAAACAAATGTGGGTGGGTACGAACCTCAAAATACACACAAAGGCTTGCACAGCAGAAGCAGCAAGGCTAACTTTTCCATGAAAAGCAACTGATCAACTTCCGGCTCCTTGATGACCGTGAAAACCAATGAAGTAAAAATAAAATGCAATCTCTCAAGTTCTAACTATATTATTATAATTACATTTTATCTATTTATTGTGTGTATGCATGGATATGTGAGCCCACCTGTGGAGGTCAGAGGTCGACTTTTGAGAGCTGTGTTCTCCTCCCACCGTGTGGGCCCAGGGACTGAGCTAAGGTGACCTGACCTGCAGCGCCATCGCACGGGTCCTCCATCTAATTTACTTTCACTAGACTGTGACTCACTACTATACTGCTTTATTCGTCAACTCCGACCTTTGGTAAATCACCTTTGACACTTTCTAAAACTGAAAGACCACTGGACAGATTCGTCCCGCTGTCCTTCCTGTGCTCTTCTGAGAGAAGGTTGGCAGGAAAGAAAGGACACAGCAGAGCCCCTCAGAGTCAGGAGACCTGCTGACTGATGAGTGCTCTGTGGAGTTCAGTCCTTCTGCGTTTCTGTTTTTATGTTTTTCATTTTGAGACAGGGTCTCATTCTATAGTCCTGCCTGGTCTGGAACTCACTCTGTAGACCAGGTTGGCCTCACACTCAGAGGTCCACCAGCCTCTGTCTCCTGAGTGCTGGGCTGAATGTGTGCCACCATGCCTGGCAAGTCATTCTTAGGCTAAGAATGGCAGAGGATTTGGGTTTAATTCTCTAGTTTCACCATCATTTCTGTCCTATGGATCTAGCCAAAAAAGGTAACTGTTGGACTTATGAAACCAAACATCAGTGCTAGAAGGAACTCTATCTCACCGGCCATAATGATCTCAGCAGCTTCCAGGAAAGGATTTTAAACCAGCTGTAGCAACAGATCACTACAGTCACCAGAATCACCGGTCCCTGGAATCACCACAGTCCCTGGAATGACCAGTCACCATGCAGTTCCCAAGGCAATTGTTTTGAGAGTCCAACTCATCAGGAAGTATAAACAGGAATTTGTTAAGAATCTCAACAACATAACTTACATATACTCTGCAGGGAACGAGTACTTCACTTGTTAACAATATGGTGAGAACTAAGCTAATAATACATGATCTCCCCTTAGAGTCAAACTGAAGTGTAGTCTTTTATCACTATGAAGAGGGTACCCAGGATGTTTCAGAAGTAACTTTTTTTTTTCTGTCAAGACTAAAATTTCATATTTATGATGTGTCCACTGATGATTAAAAAACACCTAATAAGGTTTGAAAATGAAACATGTCACTCTTCTGAAACGCAGTTAAGACACGCTCTGTGCAAATAGACTATTATGGTATGTCATATTCCCTAAAGCTACTGTTCTGTTAAAAATGGCACACACATCACAGAACTATAGCTTCCTATGTATCCTGACGAAAGTAGGTGTAGGAAAATGATCACTCCTTTAGGTGATTTCTGCTTGCAGCTCCCGGACTCTGAGCACAGGCTGAGTGACCACAGTACAAGTAACTTTGTGCTGTGGCTCTCAGTGCTACTGGGGAGATATGGAAAAACAAAACAAAATACTCATGCAAAGAGCGGAAACATCCTTGTTTACTAAAATATTTTTATTTTAAATGCAATGAAAGAGAAAATGTGGCAGAAAAACAGTGTTCCCATTGATTTTTCAGGTGCATTGGTAGTTGCCTGGATGAGTAAATTCAAGATGAAAAAGCTTGCTATGTGGTATCTGGAACACTAACAATAGCAGCTTACTGGGGCACTTCCTCAGGAAGCCAATGGACTCAACACTTGGGGAATGAGCCCACCCACCCACACCAACAAGAAGTTCTATGTAAGTTATAGAAGAGGCTGTAAGGAGCTAGGTGGACAGTGGCCTTACCAAGCTAAGCTGAAAGCCAATGGTGCCACCACAGCCATTATCAATAGAACAAGGAAAAAGGAATCTTACTTGGAGGCAGTTCACTGGCACCTGTAAACACCCTGTAGTCCTCAGCTGCCCACATGGACAGGTCTTTATGGAGCTGGCTCTGTACCATCAGATGTACCCCACCCTTCCCATGCTCACAGAGATAAATTAAGAGGTGAAAAGATGATACTACTGTAGATCCACTCAGTCACGAGAGCCTGTTAATTCTGATGAGCACTCCCTCTCAGAGGCTAAATGGAGAGGGTTTGGGCTAGTTTTCCCTTGGTTTCAGTGCCGTTCTATTCTGTACACTGCTCCATAAAAGGCAACTCTTTGACTTGGCACACATAAACGTTAGTGCTGGAGTGTTAATGAGGAATCCACCAGCCTTATTTGACTTCATTTGAAACTGAGTCCCATAAATGCAAATGTGACAACCACACTCAGAAGACCTGAGCCTCTGAATATCCCCAAAGGCCCCTCTGTCCCAACATCACATAGCAGTGGAATCACAAGGGACCTTTCTGTGAGTTTTACCTCTCCACAATGTGATATGATGACACACACTGACAGTGTCATGTTGCCTGAGATTTCTTATTCAGGGCTGGGTTTTGACTGAACTGGGGATGGGACCTGGGATCTCAGACACTCGAAGCTACAGCTCCAGGCCTTACTTTAGGCAAGACCTTTTGGAATTCACTCATCTGTGGTTCCAGCGCAGGACTTTTTAGCTTCTTAATCAGGTCACAGGCTTGCTCCCTGTGAGTATCACTTCCGTTTTCCCTGGCCACCCCCACCCCCATGACCACTTATTGTACTGCAAGCCACCGTCCACATGGTAAGCCAGAGGAAGACTGTTGGTAGATCAGCAGAAACCCATGCACAGTACTGAAGAGCGGCATGTTTCTGCTGATAGATTAGGGTCCCCATCTTCACTTAAGCAGACCTATAGAACTATGCTACCATGTTACAAGATCTAAATTGCAAGTAAGGTCTTTGTATGTAGGTTAAATATAAGTATGAAGTGAGGAATGAGAAGCAACAATACCATTATGATAAATTCCAATTTGCTTGAAACGACCACAGTCATTATTAATGTTAACAAAGTGAACAAAAAAAATTAATACAAGACTTTTTAAGTTCCTGCTAGCTGAACATATAAAAGCCCTTTCCTTCTTTGCAATGCAGGGTTTTTTTTTTTGTTTTTTTGTTTGTTTGTTTGTTTTTTGTTTGTTCCTGTGGTGGTAATCCAAACATGTCTGTACTCTGAGATCCTCTAGCTAGATGTTTCTGAGATTTTGTTTTGACTGAGTATGAGGGTAGGTCACATTCTTCTCCTAAAAAACTTTCCAATGTCTTCCTAATAAATTCAGCCTCAAACCTAAACTCCTTGCTGTAGCCTCTGAGGCCCACGAGGTTCTAAGCTCTGATGGTTCAGGCCTCCTGGGCAGCCTCTGGTCCTTACAACATCATTCTCTGGCCACCACGGTGGTCTTGTTCATCTGGGAGCACTGGCACATGCTGCTCTGCCTGTTCGAGCATCCCGGTGGTGTCCCTGACTAGCTCATTAACGTTTCTACTCAGTGTCACTTCTGCCTCTGATGCCCTGCTCAGCACCTGCTCTATTAGCCCGCCCATCCTGCTCTACGCGCTCATGGTTTATCCCTCCCTGAGAATGTACTGGATGTCTCTAGAATATTCCCTGAGGACAAGGGTTACTTTAGAATATGTATCCTGTGGACAAGGGCTAAGTCGTGGTCACTGTGGTGTCCCCAGGTTTACAGCAGTATCTGAAAGAAAATGCCCAGTAAATATTGCAAATAGATCATCGTATGAGATAAAAATACACTAATCAGAGAGGAAGTTGTCAAGAAATTGGAGAGGGAATGAAAGCTGGCGGGGTGATACACAGATTTAGTGATTTTGTGTGCTTTGTTGTATATGACCAGAAGACTGTATGCTAACCTCCAAATCACCCTGTCTATATAACTAAGATAAGCCATGTTTAAAGACCTAAAGGGAGGTGTGAAGCCAGCCCCTTCCACCTGAAACAGACTAAAGAGTTAGGAATGACATGGGACAAAACAGGAACGTCTGAGGTTAGCAGTAACTGAAAGTCACAGGACCAACAGCATGAGAAGACATGAGAAGAATGCGACACAGAACAAGTGTCTCTACCCACTGGGCCATCTTGATGGCTGGGGATACTTCCACTCTTGGTCACTTGAGAGTAACACTGCCGTGCACACAGGCTACTGTGTACGTGTGCTAGTCAGTTCTCTTGGGTTTCTGTGGTAGCAGACTTGCTAGGTCCTGTGGTAACTCTATGTGAAGAAGTGTCAAGCTGTTCTAGTCTACATTACACCATTTCGGATTCACACAAACGTCGTCTGAGGAGTCCAACTTCTCTATGCCTTTGCCGACACTTGTTATTATGTGTTTGATTTTGTTTTGTATGTGTGCGTGGTCTCAGATGTGAACATGGATGTACTTTTTTGTTTTGTTTTATTTTTCGAGACAGGGTTTCTCTGTGTAATAGTGTTAGCTGTCCTGGAACTCGCTTTGTAGCCCAGGCTGGCCTCTAACTCACAGAGATCCTCCTGCCTCTGCCTCCCAAGTGCTGGAATTAAAGGTGTGTGCCACCACAGCCCAGCCATGGATGTAGTTTTGATTTGGGTTTCCTTAATAACCACTGTTGTTGAATATCTTTTTTTTTTTTTAAAGATTTATTTATTTATTATGTGTACAGTGTTTTGTTTGCATGTATGCCTGCAGGCCAGAAGAGGGCACCAGATCTCATTACAGATGGTTGTGAGTCACCATGTGGGTGCTGGGAATTGAACTCAAGACCTCTGCAAGAACAGCCAGTGTTCTTAACCTCTGAGCCATCTCTCCAGCCCTGTTGTTGAATATCTTTTCATGTGGCTGTTGACCACTGTACATCTTCCTTTGAGAAATACACACTGTTTTTTAAGTGAGTGACTGGTGTTTTTATTGTTGAGTTGAAATATTTTTAAGTAATTACAGTAACTGTGAATGATTTGAACACTGACAGACTAGAACAGCTTGAAAGTTCCTCAAGGTGAAGAGTTGCTTACAGGAGCTGGCAACTTCACTGCCACCATGCCTGATCACCTGAATTTGATCCCTGGGACCCACATGGTGGAAGGGGAGACTCCGCTCCCACAAGCTTTGACCTCCAAGAGCAAGCAGTAGCACACATGCACACTTGTTTGTGCACGCATTCACACACTCAGACACACGCAATAAAAATAAATATCTTTTAGATGTAAAAAGTGAAAATATCCTAAGTGACTATCAATTAAAGAAAAACGAATGCTGTATAGCCAGGCAATGAAATACTATTCAGTGAAGAAAAGAGATGGAGGACTGCCCCTGCTACTGTAAGGATGAACTTGGAAACCATATACAAGCAAGAAACGCCAGGCACCAAGGCCGTAGACTATAGGATCCCACAGATGGACAAGGTGTCATATCCAGAACAGGTACATCCACAGAGGCAGGAAGGAGACCCATGACTGCCGGGGGTGGGGAGATGGAGGGGATGAGATGAGCAACTTACACTGGCTGAGGCTTTCTCTTCAGAATGTTTTGAAATCAGACAGCAATAAGCTGT
Organism: Peromyscus aztecus; assembly: GCA_902168405.1. Lineage (NCBI taxonomy): Eukaryota > Metazoa > Chordata > Mammalia > Rodentia > Cricetidae > Peromyscus > Peromyscus aztecus. Next base: position 26,273 of record CABHPQ010175261.1, on the reverse strand, counting down.
AGGTTTCAAAATGGGGAATTTTATGGTATCTGAATTCTACCTTAATAAAAAGTGGGGTTTTTGTTTGTTTGTTTGTTTGTTTGTTTGTTTTTTATGGGACAGGGTTTCTCTGTGTAGCCTTGGTTGTCCTGGAACTCTTTCTGTAGACCAGGCTAGCCTGGTCTGCCTGACTCTGCCTCCCAAGTTATGGGATTAAAGGCATGAGCCACCAATGCCCAGCTAATAAAAAGTATTTTAATGTAACTGAAAAATTATGCAGATCTCTGCTGTGGGATGTTCTGTATGGCAAATGTGTTGCTAATAAAACACTGATTGGCCTGTGGCTAGGCAGGAAGTGTAGGCGGGACTAACAGAGAGAATTAAAAGAACAGGAAGGCAGAGGGAGTCTCTGCCAGCCGCCACCAGGACAAGCAGCATGTGAAGATGCCGGTAAGCCATGGGCCATGTGGCAAGGTATAGATTTATAGAAATGGATTGATATAAGATATAAGGACAGTTAGCAAGAAGCCTGCCACGGCCATACAGTTTGTAAGCAATGTAAGTCTCTGTGTTTACTTGGTTGGGTCTGAGCGGCTGTGGGACTGGCAGGTGAAAGAGATTTATCCTGACTGTGGGCCAGGCAGGAAAACTCTAGCTACAGATCTCAAATGGTGAAAGTTCAAAAGAGTGACCTGTATTGGGATTATGAATCAATGCTTTCTGATTGGTGCCCACATACACTACCTATGTGCTTATATGATTTGATATCATCCTATGGATTCCCACATGGGTGTGTGTGTGTTTGTGTGAATGTACCTGTGTGTGTGTGTGTATTTGTGGGTGCGTATGTATGTGTAGTGTGCATGTGTGTATATGAGGGGTATGTGTGTGTTTACTGAAGAAGTAGAAAAGTGTGCCTGTGTGTATATGTGTGCTGTGGGGGGGGGAGTGTATGTGTGTATGTGCAGTGTGTGTGTTTGTGTGTGTGTGTGTGTGTGTGTGTGTGTGTATGTGTGTGTACGGTATGTATATGTGCAGTGTGTGTGGAGTGTATACCTAAGGACATAGAAAGGTGCATGCATCTATGTATATGTGTGGTATATGTGGTGTGTGTGTGTGTGTGTGTGTGTGTGTGTGTGTGTATGTGTACTGTGTATGTGTAGTGGATGTGTATGCATGGTGTATGTGTACCTAAAGAAGTAGAAAGGTGAATGCAATTGTGCATGTATGTATGTGTAGTATGTATATGTGTGTATATGTAGTGTGTATATGTGGCTATGTGTGGTGTGTGTATGTGTGGTATGTATGTATATGTGTGTGTACGCGGTGTGTCTGTACGCATATATGGTATATTTGTGGTGTGTGGTGTGTGCATATGTATGTGTGTATGATGTGTGTGTGTGTACCTGAGAAAGTAGAAAAACATGTATGCTGCATTTTAATGGAGGCTAGATACTGAAAAACTGACCTTTTAGAAGGTGAAAATTGTCCAGATTTAAAGTGGATAGCCAGTAATAATGACCACCCTTCAGTGATGGGGTTCCCAGAAGTCTACATTCTGTCACAACATTCAGATCAAGGAAGAGCCACTGAGAGCAGTGAACGGAGAGCAGGAGGGCAGGACTGAGTCCAAAGAGAGCCAAACGCAGCTCGGCTAAACAGCTGTGTTGAAAAACAATTTCTTGTCTAGCAATTAAGAACCTATTTCTTTCTGAAAGACACAGGACATTGGGTTAATAGATTTCTTTAGAAGAAAATCTGTTTTGGCGACTGAAACATTAAAAGAACAGAACATCTGTTCCCCGGCAAACGCACGCTGCACAGAGGCAGGCAGTGAGCCCCAGCGCTGACTGGACCCGCATGCCGTCTGTCCTTTTTAAATTTTTAGTAGAAGGAAACCAACTTGCATTCTTGAAATTGTAGCCCACCTACAAATATTTAACACCAGGAACCTTTACAGGAAGAGAATTGCTAGTGTAAAGGAAACAACAATTAACACATTTCAATCATTCTAAAATCTCCTTGACATCTATATCAAAACCAAGTTTAAGGCAGCTGATTCCAAAAGTCATTTCTAATGTAGTTTAAAGGGAAGAACTCACCATCCATGAATTCTGTACAAATTGAAATCCTGTTTTCTACAAAAAATGCCCCGTAAAATCCTATGATATACGATGAGTCACACTGCAACAAAAATGAGACAAATATGGGTTAAGACCGGAGCTAATGCATATACAGTTTACAGTAAAAGTGACCAAGAAAAAAATTACCTTATAAAGAATTTCCAATTCAGACATGATCTGCTTCTGAAGCTCCAGTGTAATGTCTAACAGAATAACCTGAGTACAGACACAGAGCAGCATCAGCACATGTCTACCTTCAAGTTACACAGCATGTGAGCTACAGGAACTAAAGAAAGGTGGTAGTTTCTTTATGCAGCCCCCATTATAATTCTCAACACCAAAAACTCTCTCTCTATTTGCCTAAGCCTTTGTAGAGGAGGAAGCGGTCCAGAAGTGATTGATGGGACCCTGGAAGAAGCCAGGGCTCAGAGGTCAGCATTAATGGCTTTAAAAGTCAGTTAAGTTATAACACTCAATTTATGTACCCTATTTTAGCCACACTGGTTATTTTCAGAAGAAGATCATTAAAAGAGAAGAGCCCTGTGAGCCACAGACTCACAGATAAGCAGAGGGCTGGTAAATAAAAGAACATTTTAAAATGAGATTTTTAGAAATCAAAGAAATGGGGGTTTTAAAATGCTGTCACCTTATTTCCTCCCATGTGGGTAATGTTTCTTCACAAACGCTGGTAGGGTCTCAGGTCACCTGACTCCCACGCTTTGCCAGGGAGGGCCTCTTGAAGTGTTGTGGTTTTCCTTAAGTATCTGCCACTAAGGTGGACTTTATAACACAGATATGTCCAAGTGTGAGGACTCAAGACTTGCCTAGGGCACGCTCTAGTTTAACCTAGCTTCTTCTCTTTCCTTGGGCAGGTGTGTGCACTGGTGCCTGAACTCAGGCCTTCTCATAAATGCTGGGCAAGCATGCTACCAAGAGTCAGAATCCAGCTCAACCACTAAGCACTTCAGTGAAAACAAATTTTAAAATGTTGTTCTTAAAAAAAATATACTTTTAAAAGACAGTAATGATGTAAAATAGATGAATAATAATTTTTAAGAATTGTGGCAGAGTTTGAGTCTAAACATTTCTAGATAAACACCAAACATTCATGATTGCCATAACAGTACCATTCTACAACTTTCAACACTAAATTACACTGTATCACAAATGAAGAATATGTATCATTACATTGACTACAGTAAAAACTATGAATTACATAAACCACAAAGAAAGAAAATGACTATTCTAATGTGCATATTTTTGTTGTTGTTTTTTGTTTTTTTGAGACAGAGTTTCTCTGTGTAGCCCTGGCTGTCCTGGAACTCTTTGTAGACCAGGCTGTCCTCGAACTCAGAGATCCACCTGCCTCTGTCTCCTAAGTGCTGGGATTAAAGGCGTGTGCCACCATCTCTGGCTAATATGCACATTATGTATATTTTTAATGCTGACAACAATTTAAGTAAGAAAGAAAGAAGTAAGGGGTGAGTGGGGGTGGGCACTGCCTTTTCTACCAACGCACGTCACTAGCCAACACTTTGGAATTAATCCCAGTGGAGAACTTTTCTTTCCCTTGATTGAGAACCTTGCATGAGTTTCCATCACCTGGAGTAAGCTGCAACTCCAGAACGCCAGGAGGTTGTGCCTCAAGCTAACCCCTTCCCTCACGCTTCCTACAGAGCTTCCTTCCTGCCCACCCACACCACCTCACCAGTGTTTCCTCTATCCACTCCACAGTCACTGATTACAAAAGCTTGTTTGACCTTTTAGACCCAGCTTGAACGCCTCACCACCTCCAGACACCCACCTCAAAGCCCTTCATCAGAATTCATCTCTGGCTTGACCCTTACTACTCTTGACCGCAATCGGCTTTAATGCCCCTGGACATCTAAAAGCTTCCAGAGCAGAGCGCTATAAGCTTCAAGGGCAAGGTGGGGTCTGGGTATTCTTTATACCTCGGCGCCCAGCACAAGGGCTCACAGTAGCACCCAATCTCTGAGAAGGACCTTAATCAAAGCGTTCCTTAAGAACAGTCCTCCAGACGTGCTGTTATTAGACACAGGGAAATGGATCACGTGATGTCTGTAACTAAACCAAAAACCAAAGACACGAACACCAAACAAACCAAAGGGCCACACTGACCAAGACTGGAGTGAGGACTACTGTATTCTGGAGCTGATCCACTGGTTCCTAATCGGTTTGAAGCTCTCTACCATAACCCCGAAAAAGCAAATCAGGTCATTTTTGAAAATTTGAGAGGGGAAGTCCTCTCCATGCTGCCACAGTGCATGCGCATGCGCTCAGTTTTCCGAGAGCCTGGCACTTGGTGAAAGGTTAACTCCCTTCCCCTGAGTATTCTTGCCAGTGAGCTTCAAAACTGCTAAAAATAAACAGACCAATCCTTCCTCCAAGGCAAGTTGAGAAAAGCACAGTGAATGTGGATTTTCCCTTTGAAGTTCGAGGACAGTGTGGTCCGCCCCAGTCTTCACTCCGCAGGCTGAGTCAGCGCTTCAGACTGAGAGAAGGAGCTGGAAGCAGCTCCTCCAGAAAGGGTTCAGCCGGCATGGAGGTACCTGCCTGCCTTCCCTGTTCTCCCTCCGCTAACACCTCCAGGACACACAAGGATGCGCTGTCAAGTTAAATACAAGCAGTCAAGTGACTGAATTATAATTTACTCTGTGCTCAATTTAAATTAGTGGGAGACTATTAAAATATACAGTATAAATACGGCAATTCATCACGAGCTGTCACGGATGACTTCATTTATTTGCTGGAGTGGCATGCGCTCCACTAAAGGCGAGGAGAACAAAATCACAGGTCAAATTAAGCCACTATTCTGTTTTAATTCACTTATTTAATCTGTGGCGACATAATTGTCTTTTACAGTATGTACAACTCAGAAAGGAAATTTGGGAGGATTACAGCCAGGATACAAATGATTAATCAAATGGTCCATTTAAATGCCGTTTTAAAAGCTGCAGAAATCCGAAGCACTCCGGGAATGATAATCAACGCATGCTACATACAAGGCTAAGAAATCCCGTTAGCTGGATTCTTTTCCCAATCAGAACACAAACAATCCTGGAGAATCCAGTACATTCTCAAGCATTACTACTGGGAAGATGCTACGGGCGGCGTTAATGGCGGAGAAAGGTTCTGCTTGCAGGACGTCTAACGGCATTGGTGGTGTTTTCCGCTCTACTTGTCTGCAATGGTCTTGCTACCAAGAGCAAACAAACAGAAGCTGGCCGAGTGTGCTCCAGCGAGCATGCAGGTGATTATCAGTTATTTCTAAAGTGTGGTTAACATCATCTTCTAAATGTGCTTTGTGAAGCAGAAAAAAATCTAAATTGCATAGTATAGAGAACTTCCTGTTTTTCCTAAAATTAGCTTCTTTAAAAAAAAAAAAATACCTGAAAAGTTCTCTTGTCTCATCTCAAGTCTGGGGAAGAAAATGCTGCAAGTCTTTATAAAGTAGGACTCAATTAAGAATATATAAAAATTGGAAATGCTATTAGCAGGGCTCTCATCTAACTGGCCCCACAGACACTCGAAGTGTGGCCAACTGACCACTGAGTTGGGAAATGAAACCCCCATGGCTCCAGGCAGGCAGCAGAGCCCTGAAGGTGATTCCGCTCAGACAAGGGCCGTGATTTGCTGCTCTGCACAGTTCCTTTGTGACACCAGACAACTGGGGTCACTGAGAGGTTCAAGTGACATGCTTCAAGTCACACAAAGTCAGGAGAGGGTCAGGAAAAGATCAAATGCGCTTCTAACTCTTAACCTTCCATTTCACCCTTTAATATAACAAAAGAAGCTAAGAAATATTCTGGGGGAGAGCAACGGTCCATACAAAGAACATTAGGGGGTATTTTGTATGTCGTTACTTCAAAAGATGAATGAAGGAAACAACAAAAACATAAGTGAATAAATTAAACAACAACAACAACAACTGTATTCAACCAGTAAATTATGTGTCGGACACTCACTGCATGTAGTGCTGGGCCCTGAAGGTAAGGCAAGAAAACGCTCAGTTCTGTTCTCCACTTTTAAAAAGATTTCAGTACATCAGAGCAAATGGACATGATACTAACAGCCATGTGCACGATGGCATGTGATGACCTTTAGGAAGGTGGCTGGCAGATACAACACACGTGACAGAGCTTATCCAGAACCAAAGAGCAGGCCCTTGAAAGTTGTTAAGGATTCTAATAGTTGAAGACACGGATGAAGGCATTCTAATTAGAGAGGCGCACATGAATTAACTTGTTGAAATGGGAAAGAAACAAGCCAGGTTCAGATGAGGTCACAAGTTCAAGTAAAACAAAACAAAATGCACAGAGATCAGGAAACGTAAGAACGTGCGTTAAAAGCCACAGTAGACTGCTAATGCATTGTGGAGGGGTCTACCTTCCGTCCAAGCGTGTTTTCAGTTTGTCTGGGCCGTGTGATGGTTGACACTGATAGTTCTATACAGATTGATTGAACAGGTCCAGAGTCACCTAGGAGCTAAGCCTTTGGGCATGTCTGTGAGGGAGTTGCATTAGGTTAACTAAGACGGGAGACCCAACCTGAGTGTGGACAGCGTCATCATGGGCTGGAGTCCTGGCCAAATGGAAGTAAGAAAAGGAACGGAGTACTAGCTTTCATCTCTTTCCTCACACAGATGCAGAGTGGCCAGCTACCTCACACTTCTGCTGCCATGATGGCTACACCCTCCAACTGTGTGGCAAAATAACCCTCCCTTCCTTAAACTCCTTCCGTGAGGCGTCGTGTCACGGCAGTGGAAAGAAACCAGTTCAGAAGTAACGTGGAGCCCTTAGTACTCTGGAGAGGGGAACTATGCTCCCAGGAACTGCATCGAGGGGTGGAGATCAGCAAAGGCAGGGGTTTACATTCTGGCTGCAGGGCTCTCTAAGGTATAGGACCTTGGGCAATCTGTTTAACTGCTCTGTGTCTCACATTCTGCACCTGCTAAAAGAGAAGCAGTAATAGTAGCAAAGATCATAAATAAAGATAATATATGCAAGATACTTAGCAGCATAAGTCACCAATAAATTGAAACTTCTATTTCCTGAGAGAACCGTTCAGAAGCTGGCCAACAGTCTTACAACAGGCAAAAGCAGGCATTTGGATTACAATGACGACAGGAAAGGAACCAGAATCAGACCAACAAAATAACCAGGATAGTTGAGCATTTTGGTGCACGCCTTTAATGCCAGCACTAGGGAGGCAGAGGCAGGCGGATCCCTGTGATGAGGCCAGCTCAGTCTATACAGAAAGTTCCAGGACAGCTAGAGCTACATGGTGAGACCCTGCCTTAAAACACAACAACAATAACAATTCACAAGCCAACCAACCCCTCACATGCACGCACGGACTACAAACCAGAAAAATCAACAGGTTTCCAGGTACTGGGCAGTAGCCGGAACAGCACACCACCTAGGGACTGGTAAAGAGTACCTTGGGCTGCTGGGCTCCCTGACTAGAGTCTTCTGATCCCTATAGAGGGAGAGGAAGCAGGAGGTGGAGCTCATAGTCTCCCTAAGCTGAGAGGACAGAGCCTGGGCACAGAGGAGGCCCAGACTGCTAGGGTTGGCTGGCGGAGCTCCAGAGGGAGTGGGACAGACCTTGGAGTCTACAGCAGAGTGAGGAGCTCTACGTGGAAAGGGGAAATTACCGGGGCCAAGGGAAAGAGCCCTGCCGCCTGCAGTGTGTGCTCCCTCAGCCAGGTGGAATCAGGAATCCCGCTTCAGCAGAATGGGGAAAATGCATTCCAGGCGGATTGTTGGGTTGGCCCTTTACATAAAGTTCAAGTAGTCTTAAAAAAAAAAAAAAGTCAGATTGTTTCAAAGTCACTAACATCTCAGAACAAACTTTAAGCATATTCATCAGAATGCAAAAATATCTAGCTACCTGTGCTACACTGTCAGTATCCCATAAGAAAGAAATACAACCCAAAATGAAGAGAAAAGGAATCTACTGGAAGTAATCCAGAAACGACGTGCATAACAGCACTGGTAGGTATGTCCAATGGTTGTCTGGTCTGTCCCAGTCAGGGTTACTATTGCTGTGAGGGAACAGCATGACCAAAAGCAAATTGGGGAAGAAAGGTTTCTTTGGCTTACACCTCCACATCACTGGAGGAAATGATTACAGTAACTCAAGCAGGGCAGGGACCTGGAGGCAGGAGCTGATGCAGAGGACATGGTGCTGCTTACTGGCTAGCTCCTCCTGGCTTTTATTACAGAGCCTGCTTTATTACAGAACCCAGGACCACCAGCTCAGGGATGGCCCCACCCACAATGGGCTGGGCCCTCCCTCATCAATCATTAAGTAAGAAAACACCCTACAGTCTTACCTATCGTCCACTTTTATGGAGGCATTTCCTTAATTGAGGCTCCCTCCTCTCAGATGACTTACGCTTGTGTCAAGTTGACATAAAACTATCCAGCACAGTTGTTATAATTATTCCATATACTCTAAAGGTTTAAAAAAAAAGGTTGGACACATCAAAGAATGACATGGAAACATGGAAACCGTTCTTAAAGCAAAAAGGCCTACTTACACTTCTAGGGATACAAAAAGAATATTTGAAATGAAAAAAAAAAAACCACACTGAGCAGTGGGAACAGCACATTCCTCAGTATTTGAAGGTCAGTATTTGAAGATTCTGGAGGAGAAACATTTCAATACTAAAACAGGTAGAGACTGAAGTGAGGTGAGTATTCAAATCAAGTTCTCAATGTGGGAGATGATCTCATGAAAGGTTAAGGTGTTCCAAATTGGATGAAAGCTGAAATCCCATATATTCAAGAATTTCAACAAACCTCAAGCATATTGAATACAAAAAAAGAATCTCAAGCCCAGCAGAACCATGTACTGTAAACTGTAACCATAACCTGCAACACAGAAAGAGCTCAGAAGAGCAGCCAGAGAAGCCAGGTGAGGGGACACACAGAGCAATGAACGCAAAGGACAGCCAGTACCTCGCAGGAAAATATAAAGCCAACACTGGAACAAGATCTTTCAAATTCAAAAGAAAAGCCCAGTCAGGTTCCTACATCTAGTGATGGTTATGGACTAGTCCTCTGAAACTGTAAGCAAGTCCCAGTTCAACACTTCCTCTGCTAAGACTTGCCTTGGTCATGGTGTCTCTTCACAGCAACAGAGCACGTACTAACACAGCTTCTATTGTAAGGATCTTATATGAAGACTAAAGATGGATGCTACAAACTCCAGACAACCATTAAAAACAGTGGAGGGAGAATAGGTATGCAACCAGGACAAACGGAAAACAGAACAAGAGATATAAATCCAATCATATCATATCACAGAAAATGTAAATGGTTCCACCATTCTAACTGAAAAGCGGAGATCATCAGACTAGATTATAAAGTAAGATCTAACTACATGCTGTCTACAAGAAACTCACTTCCAATATAGAGACGTGCTAGGTTCGAAGGAAAAGGCCAACATTAGCAGAAATCTAGATGCTGTACCTATATTAATATTAGCCAATATGGATTTCAGAGCAGATTGCCATGAACAAAACAGTCATTGCATTAAGACAAAGAGGCCAATTCATCTAAATGATAAGAACCCTGTTGAAACTAATAGTACGTCTTCAAAAACGATGACAGAGCAATGGAAATTTAAGAAACCCCACCCCTTGGCGCTGCTCTGTGTGCTGACATAAAAGCCTCATTCTAAGGGGAAACCCCTCCCCTTCCTTTCTCTCTTCTGCTTTTCCTCCCATGAAATGTGCACCCCCTCCTCTTTCTTCCTCTCTCTCTCCATCCTATCTTTCTCTTCATCTCTCTATTATAATAAATTCTCCATGTGGATGCAGTGTCTGGGTCGTGAATTACTGGGTGCCACTGCCGCAATGCCTGCATGGTATGCATCTGCCCAATCCACTGCTGTATCTGCCTAGCATGTCTCCCTGTATATGCAGGATACCCTAGGGGTCCCCCTGCGCAATAATTCGTAACACTGGCATCCAATGTTGCTAGGCAATCCTACTGCTTTCTCCTGCCCACCAGCAGCCTGAGGAGCTCTGGAATCCTGTACCACCTGCCATTTTTCAGGCTGAGTACTGCTGGGGACTCTTAACCCTACTGGATTGGTAAGATTCCTCCCTTCTCTTCTGGCCATTTTCCCACAAGTGAGGATTCCTCTCGTTTCGCTCCCTGGTACCACGTTTTTCAGGCTCATAGCCCTTCGGCCCTGAACCCTATGTGACGGCATGTGGTGATGGCTAGTGCCCTCTCACTTCCATGGCCCACAGCCTGTGTGATGATTGGCTATCTTGCACCGTTATCGTTGGCCCTTGCTGTCCCTCTGGGATGCCGGAGGTCAGTCCGCTGGGCCTTACACCTCACTGTGGAAAAAGAAACCTATGGCCCCCTGCCCCGACCACTGCTGCTGACCAATGGCTTGGGTTTATTCCCTTGCGGCTGCTTGCACCATGCCACAGCCTGGGTGGGGGGGTCCCCTCTCTCCTGCCCAACTGCGCTGTTACTTCTCCTTTTTTCTTTCACAAAGCCTATTTCCTACGCGTGAATGGAAAGGTGTAACTGATGTGCCCATCTATATTTCTTTCTGACTGACTTTTAAATGTTTCAACTTATCTGTTCCTTATCTGCTCACTTCATTTTGGGGGGAAATAACCCACATTAAAACATGATCAGGAGCCATATTTGATAGGGGCGATCACATGATGAGGCAGCACCATCTTAAATAATGGCAATCACGTGATCAAGGCGCCCTCTTAAATAAGGGCAACCACATGGTCTAGCTGCTATCTTGGCTAAGGTCAAAACAGGCAGGTCATATGACCTCACCACCATCTTTACTAAGGGCAGCATGGGCAGGGCACCCAGCGCTCAGGCCTTCAGTATGGAGGAAGGTTAGGGAATCGCCTCCTGATGCGCATTGTTTCACTATTATTTTAGGGGCCAAGGAAAAGTCCTCTGGCCTTGGCCTGGTGTTCCCTAGCTGCCTCTCTTAGACTCTAGCCATCTCGGTGGGGCAGAAGTCTAGTCATGGTGTTCATTTCTCTGCAGCCACTCATGTGGGCAGGGCCTGGAGACTTACGCGCTCCCCTCCAAGGCATCAGCAGAACCACATGCAGGCAGTATCATTATATTAAGATTTTTAAATTTCAGATTTTAACATTAATACAATTCTGATACACTTTGGGTCACAAGCTCAGGATTTTAAAATTTCCTTGGCTACTCATTACCTGCTTTTCCACAATTTGGATTTCAGTACTGATTGATAATACTAATTTATTTAAACTTTTATTTTTTCCTCACTTGTCTATTCCTAAGGATGGTATTTTTCTCTCTTCTGGTCTTGGGACTCCTCCTCTTCTCAATCACTAAGACCATGAGCCAAAAGGCTCCAAATAAATTCATACATTTTAACTCCCGTCTCTAGTCTATATCTCAGCAGGCTGGCAGAAACGTCCAAGCAGCAGTTGTGGGCCACAGCCTGCAGCCCTTTCCCTGCTATGGATGTCGGCAGAGATTGTTGTCTGTGTGATGTGGACCAGCCCAGCCAATCGTAACTGTTCCCTGTCTCCACAGCCAGGTCAGAGGACCACATGCCTGGGTTCCCTCCTTACCTTTAACTAGCCAGAGTCCTCCTGACCCTGTTTCAGCTTGAAGAGCTGAGGAGAATACATTGTCCTGTGTTCCCTGTTCCCAGGACAGGATGGAGGGCTAGGTTAGGGATAGAAACCCTGGCATAGAGTCCACCAAGAGGGTCCTTTTCCTTTTCTCAGAGGGTCCTTGTCTCAGAGTTGGGCTGCACCCTGACTCAAAAGTCACTTTTCTCCTGCTCTCCTTCAGCCTTGGGATCTTTCCCCTGTCACTCTCCTTTGCCTTCTCAGTAGATAGCTTAAGAAATAATTATTTCTATATAAGTCATTCAGGATTATAATCTGGCTGTACTCAAAGGTCAGAACTACAGCTACAGGGCCTTAAAATACGGTAATAGATTCAGATATCACTGCCAACAGCTTAAAGAATGTCTCTCCTTACTCAAGATCTATTCAGGCTTAGGAATGTGAACCTCCCTGTCCTTGCTAACTTCATTAAGCTGTAACTAACTGGGAAACCTGTATATTCAGATTTAAGGCATATGTATGCTCTCAAAGTTATAAATACATTTAACAGATTTTGTTCCCCCAGTCCTCAAACACCTGTAGAGATTGATCTGAGAATATGGCATTTAATATAAAAGGTTTTGATGACAGAGAGACATGTCAGCTCCTGGCAGCATCCTGCATCTCCTCCAAGAAGACGGATGGCCGCAGAAGAACTTCCACCGGAAGCTCATGGCAAGGCTGGGCACGCAGCGAAAAGCTGATCCTGTCCAGACTGTGAATAAGTAGAACAACAGAGAACTGATTGCTCCATACTGCAAAGTCAGGGTGGGCCAGTCTCCCCAAATTTCTATTCCACAGGAAAAAAAAATCTGTCAGATCTTCTGGGCCTATCAGCTGAGCAAGTGCTGCCTTTGGGGCTTCTGTCCCCCCAATGACCACGGAGAGACTTGGGATTGCTGCCTAGGTAGCTGGAAAGCTGTCTCACTTCTTAAATTTATCCTTCTCAGACCTGACGATGTTTGATGACTAGGGTATCAGTTTAACAGAACCAATCTCATAGACAGGTATGCCTCATTCATAGACTTCATGGTACAGGATAGACTGGTTTCCGATATAACTCCAGAGTTTCAAATTTTTAATACTGATAAATGCAGCTTTGATAAAATGATAGAACACTGACTACAAAGAGTTCTTAAGAGTCCTTAAATGGATTTTTAACCCTTTTGCCATGATGTAAATCAACTCCAGCTGTCTTACAGATACCTACAGGCTCCTGGGAAAAGTTTTGTTACTGCATCAAGAAATCTGATCTGATGAAAACTAACAATCTCCAGAGCCCATTTCTGACCCCACCTATTTTTCAAGCATATTTTGCAGATTCATCGTTCCCACCTGACCTCCAGAGAAATAGCAGATGCTATGGCTTCTATACTCCTGATTTGGCATGCCATTCCCCCCAGGCTCCTGGAACACCACTGCTGCAACCTGCCTCCTCAGCTCCCTCAAGGAACATTCCTGAGATTGTTTGCCATGCATGACTCCCAGTTCCCCCCTCCCCACTTTGCCCCTTGTCAGCTGAAGTAGCCTTGAGAATTTAGCGTCCTTGTTCCCCAACTTGTTCCATAACTCACCTCTTTTATAATAAAACAGAGGAATGTTAATATTCTGATCCACCCCTTGAAATCCCACCCCTTGGTGCCACCTTGGGTCCTGAGGTAAAAGTCTCATTCTAAGGAGAAACCCCTCCCCTTCCTTTCTCTCTTCTGCTTTTCCTCCCATGAAATGTGCACCCCCTCCTCTTTCTTTCTCTCTGTCTCTCTCTTTCCTATCATTCTCTTCATCTCTCTATTATAACAAACTCTCCACGTGGATGCAGTGTCTGGGTTGTAAATTACTGACCTCCGCCACCACCGCCATGCCCACATGGCATGCATCTGCCCAGCATGTTTCCCTGCATGCACGGGATACCCTTGGGGGTTCCCCCGCACAATAATCACAATAATTCATAACACAGACCAAGGTCCAACTGTTGTTGGAGATTTTAACACTCTAGTTTCAGTAATTGATAGAACAAGTAAAAAAAAAATCAATTCAGATATGAAAGATATTAATACTAAAAGTCAACTTGATCTAACAAAGGTTTTCATAACACTTTTCATATTCTTTGGATTGTAGATTCTTTTTATGTGCACAGAGAAGATTCACCAACAAAGATCATATTTTGAACCAAATTAATTTATGGTAATTCCAATTATACAATATGTTTTTAGACCACATTGAAATTAAATTGAAGTCAATAACTGAAAAATACTTGGAAATTTTCCAAATATTTGGAACCAAATAACAAATTTCTAAGAATTAATGAGCCATTCTGGCTGTTTTGAAGAAATGGTACATCGTATCCCATTATAACCATTGTAAAATCTATATAATTTTTTCTTTGGTTGCCAAGATCAAGTCTGTGGTGATATATTTGTAATCTAAGAAAGCTTGCCTGAAGATCAGAGGACAGACAGAGCTAGGCACAGTTAGCCATAGAGGCCAGGCAGTGGTGGCACACACCTTTAATCCTAGCACTCGGGAGGCAGAGGCAGAGATCCATCTGGATTTCTGTGAGTTCAAGGCCACACTGGACTACACAAGATTAATTCACTCTAAAAGAGAAACAAAGCCAGGCAGTGGTGGCACACACCTTTAATTCCAGCACTTAGGATCACACACCTTTAATCCCAGCAGTAGGAAGGTTGAGACAGGAAGTGATATGGCTGGGCAGAGAAAGGAATATTAGGCGGGAGGAGACAGGAACTCTCTCTTTCAGGCACGATTGCAGTCTGAGGAGTTGGTGAGGTAAGAGGTAGTGACTGTGGCTTGCTTTGCTTCTCTGATCTTTCAGCTTTCACCCTGATATCTGTCTCCAGGTTTTTATTATAAAACCATTTAGGATTCGTGCAACACAAGTCTATCACAAAAATCAATCACCATTTGACTCAGTTTGCAAACACAATACAGGTCTTGCTAGAAAGCCCAGTTCAAAGGTCCAGCCTAGAGACGGTTTATTTGCAAACTCCAGCTGTTCTCATATAGTGAAAACCTAAGTTATTTTGTAAAGCATATTCTTTTTAAAAGTTTTATGTGCACTGGTGGTTTTGCCTGCATGTATGTTTGTGTGAGGGTGTTGGATCCCCTGGAACTGGAGTTACAGACAGTTGCCAGCTGCCATGTGGGTGCTGGGAATTGAACCCAAGTATATTCTTAAAAGAGTGACCTTTAATCCTCTCCAGAGCAGCTGCTGGTCCTTTGCCATGCTCAGTTAAATAACTGTGCCCATGAATCTTACTATTAGCCTATGCAAAACAACTTAAAATGTATGCAATTATGAAAATTTTATATTGTATTGACAAGGCTAAGGATTCTGGATCATTTGTAGTGATGCTCTCTCCCTCTCTTGGCATAACTAAGCCAAGATTTGACTGTCTTTAAATATAAAGAATTCTGATATCAGAAGAACAAATAACTGGACAGACAGGCAAACCCTGCTCAGTTCGTGGGTGCTCTCATCAAAGGGGAGCTCAGGGGAGACACGGAGATGGTTCAATGTAGGTTAATGGAGGGAAGGCTGGGATACAGCTTATCCCCACAGAGCCTACTCCAGGAACTCTCTGGACTTCTTCCTTCTGCGTAATATGTGAGCCTACAATGACCTCAATGGCGTCTCCCAAGCTGTGCCTGTGTAGATATAATTTGCTTGGAGTTTCAAAGAAGGCTTCCCGAGAGAGTTCTGCTGGACCTCCTCACACAGGCTGTTATTAAAACTAGACCTCACAATGCCACATGTGATGCAGGTGCTGAACTAGGTGTGAGACGGTAAGGGAATCCTGGAATGCACTAGAATCCAGATCTGAGCCTTAGTTTTAGTTTAACTCTAATAAAAATGGAATAATCATTATGCAAATTTTCCTTAAGATATAAGACATAGAAATACACACTGAAATGTCAGGGAAAGAGGGCAATTTCTCACTGTGGAGGGAGTTACAAAGGCATCTTGGAGATGAACTTTGAAAGGCTGGTGGAGAACAGAGAGGGTTGAAAACAGTCATTTGTACAAAAGCTGTGCAGCACCTGGAGGAAGTCAGCTTTACAGAGTCAGATGGACATCATTTAAACCCTCACCCGCCTCTCCCAAATGACCTTGGACAAATCAGCTCTATGAGTCCCACTTTCTCCAAATCTAAAAATGGCTGAGAATTACCTCAGAGTTCAGGATTAAAGATAACTGTTTAAAACGCAAAGGGTGAGCACAGCAAGCAGCAGCTGTCCAAAAACTAAAACCTTCCATTGAGGCCAAGAGACCAAAGACAGGGTGTGCAAGAAGTCATTAGCTGACAGGTAGAGCAGAGAGCGTGTCTGTAAAGGCAGGTCACTGCGAGACTGCAGGGGACTCAGACCAGTGTGTCAACAAATAGCCTGCTGTTGGAAAGTGTGTTCATGTACCGGTGACTTAAGCTGAGAGGGAAAGGAAATCAGAGAACACCAAGAATTTCACAACACAGAGCTGAGAAGAGAGCTCGGCAGACAAGAGGACTTGCTGCACAAATCCCCAGTACCCAAGTAAAATGCCAGGCATGGCTGCATGCTGTCATTCCTGCACTGTGGGTGGGAGGAGACAGGAGGACCTAGCTCCAGGTTCAGTGAGAGACCCTGTCTCAAGGGAATATGGAAGAGAGTGATAGCGCAGGTCTCCCAGCATCCTCCTCTGATTTCCATGTGTGCGCATACCACATGGACCGCGCACACACACACTCACACATATTTACACACACACACACTCAGACACATACAAATTTGCATAAAATATATCCAATGCTTACCTTTACAGCTAAAATTTTCCCACTTGGGACATGATATGCTCTGTAGGAAGATAAAAAAAAGAAACAAAGTTACTTCACATCATTAGGTAACCTACACAGTGGCCAAGGACACAGTGTCAACACACACATTTCTGCAACAATGGGACATATACCTGGTGCTCTCAAGGCAAATGGCCCATGCTAGCAACGCATATTTCTGTGGTGCTAAATGGTTTATGAAATGATTATATATCTTAAAATACTGCTCAAAAGTCACACTGTTATTATTACTCTCCTCTTAAAGAGTTCTGAAGCATGAGGAAGTTAAGCAGTTTGCCCAATGCCCAAGTGCATGGTGGCAGAACTAGACCTTCAAACACTGTCAGGTTTTCTGGCCCCAGATCCTCTTTTGTGGCATTGTGTGTGTGTGTGTGTGGTCACTCAGTTTTCTGGCCCTGGATCCCCTGTTGTGGCATTGTGTGTGTCTGTGGTCATTCAGTTTTCTGGCCCTGGATCCCCTGTTGTGGCACTGTGTGTGTCCGTGGTCACTCAGTTTTCTGGCCCCGGATCCCTTGTTGTGGCATTGTTTGTGTCTGTGGTCACTCAGTTTTCTGGCCCTGGATCCCTTGCTGTGGCATTGTGTGTGTCTGTGGTCACTCAGTTTTCTGGCCCTGCATCCCTTGCTGTGGCATTGTGTGTGTCTGTGGTCATGTATAAGCAGCAAAAGGTTTTTGCTTTTCTTTAAGGTACATAAACAGAGAAATCATATCACTAGATTTTATCAAAATAATCACCAATCACAGGATGAGTTCTGATTATGGCTTTTAATATAATTTTTCATAAGAAATACAGCTATGGCTTGAACATGTGGCTCATTTTTCCCTTAAACAGGGAAGTAGGCTCAGTGTGGAGTTTGAATGAGAATGGCCCCCAAAGGCTCATAAGTTTCAATGTTTCCAGTTGGTGAAACTGTTTGGGAAGGATTAGGAAGTGTGGCTTTGTTGGAAGAGATGTGTCACTGCAACAGGCTTTGACTAGTCTCAGTGTCTCTTGCTCTTCCAAATCGTAGATCAAGATGTGAGCTCTCAGCTCTTCCTGCTGCCATACCTTTACTCCATCGTCACGGACTCTATCCTTCTAAAATCATAAGCCATGAATGAAACACTTTCTTTTTAAAGCTGCCTTGGTCATGGTGTTTTATCACCATAATAGAAAAGTAATTCAGACACTCAGATACACTGAAATAACGTAACCTAGATTAAGAAATATTAATGGGATTAAGCCTATACCTCAGCGGTAGAGTACTTACTTGTCCAGCATATATAAGCACAGTATTAGATGACCAGCATAAGAGAAAGAAAGGAAAGAAGGAAGGAAGCAAGCAAGCATTCATTCATTCATTTATGGAAAGTAAGAAATTGAGGTTTGCAGAAATAAAGTCATTTTCTATCAAGACCTAATAAGTATAGATGAAATGGGGCCTTTTACATACACACTGCATGAACTACATATTCTCACCATTATTGGGCTATAAACAATTTTATATAAAAAATTTTAAATGAACTACATAACACAAGCAGGTATTATAACTGCAAACCCATAAAAGTACCAAACCCAACAGAACTAGGAAGAACTGCATCTGCTCCCTGAAGGATTTCACATATTCCCATCATGCAGCTCCATGGAGGATTTCACACTTTCCTATCATGCGGTTAGTGGCTGAGATGTGAGTGGACAGTGCCAGTGTCCACTTATACTATACTAGTATATAGTACATACTATATTTTCCCCAGTGGCTGCAGAAGTTGTTGGTCTATGCCCTTTAAAATATATGTGAGGAATTTAGATGCTTTTCCCAGGTAAATATCAATAATTCAATATATAAGATTAAATAATAACATTATTTCCACTGGTATATCATAGATGCTTCCAACTTCAGCTTTTTAAAACACTGAGTATTAGATCACTAGCCAAGGACTAAAGTATGACAAAAAATCTGAAGCTGTGGGGAGAGCAGTGTTGGTACTTTGAACAAGGGGCAACACATGGACTTCTGAGACCAGCTGTGGCGATAAGAACTTGATTAGCTGAGAGCCCAGCATACATACACCTCACTGGGTAGTTTGGTAACTTAATTAGCTTGTCAAGAAAGCCGATCTCTTTCCCAAAAGAAAGGTCTCCCATTTCCAAGTGAATTAAAAGAGAGACCTGATGATTTAATTATGACGCACCCTAATTCATCCATGCAAGTTTGGGTTCCATTTCGAGCAATAAAGAAGCCTTGTGGCTTGGTTTACAGTCTGGTGACAGGGCCGATTTCACATTTAATCATCGGGGAGAAATGGATGACAAAGGCAAAGTCAGGCATGAGCTAAGCCAACTCCCTCAACTCTGCAGTCAGCATGCTACCTGGAGAAAGAGTTTGTTTACTTTCGGCAGATAGTACGTCTCAATTGTCTTGACCTTCCTCCGCACATTAACTGTAAAGTGATTAATGAAGTCTGAATGGAGGCTCTGGTTACACCAAAAGACAACTATACACCTCTGCAATGTTTTAATTAACAGCTAACGCTTCAAATTAGTTTGTTGTTGCCACAGTAATTACCTGTTCCAAAGAGCGAAGGGAGGAAGCACTTGTGAGGCATTTCTGAGTGCTTCTCCCTGTGTGCTCCACCTGCCTTTTG
This sequence comes from Peromyscus aztecus, assembly GCA_902168405.1. Classification (NCBI taxonomy): domain Eukaryota; kingdom Metazoa; phylum Chordata; class Mammalia; order Rodentia; family Cricetidae; genus Peromyscus; species Peromyscus aztecus. The sequence continues at coordinate 7,027 of CABHPQ010175261.1, read as the reverse complement.
GGACTAGTCCCCCTGTAAAACTGAACACACGATACAGACACCTGGGGACGGCACAAGATGGAATAGTCTGGTGTAGATGTTTGAATATGAGAAGCCAGTGAGGGATTTTTTTCTTAATGAAATCATTTGAAGTGGGAATATCCACTTTTAATCCAGATCTTTTGAGGTGGGCAGATTCACTTTGACCTAGGACACACCTTCTGCTGGCAGCCTATATAAAGGGCATGCAAGGAGGAAGCTTCTCTCTGCCTGCTTGCTCCTGCTGGTAAGTCTATTCCTTCACTGGCATTAGAGCCTCTTCAGGATTCCAGCATGTACTGAAGACCAGCTGAGACATCCAGCCT